>BQNB010028468.1:5217-56627 GCA_026074375.1 Tanacetum coccineum
GCACTTCTTTTAACAAATTTTATACCTAAAAATCACAAATTTAAAAAGAAAATTTTAGGAAAAAGAATTAGAATTTTTTAGCTATTTTTGAATTTTCTATGATTTTTAAAAGAAAAATGAATTAACTAAAAATACACTTTTTCTAAAATTTAACACTAAAATCCTATTTTTATTTTTCAAAAATACTAGAATTAAAAAGAAAATTATTGCAAAAAGAATTAGATTTTTCAAACTATTTTTCTATTTTCTATGATTTTCTAAAGAAAAAGAAATTACCAAAAACCTATTTTAATTTCTAGAAAATACAAATTCAATTGGAAAAATTAAGAAAAATGATTTTTAACTACTAAAAATGTGCAGAAATTTAATGGTATAAAAATGCCCAATTTTTACTAATCAATTGAACCCTAATTTTACTAGTTAAATCCTAAACCCTAATTTTATTAAACTAATTTTAAAAATATAAAAACTATTTTATTAAACTAAAAGAACAGGGTAGAAAGTGCAACAAATGAAAATAAAGGGTAGGCGGGGTAAGTAACTAAAATTTACACTATAGTTAAAACAGAACTCCCTTAACTATTGAACAAGTACCAAATAAACCCTACGACTTAAGAAAAAAATAGCTTATTGCAAAAGTGAAAATAAGCAAAGACTTAAAACAGCAAAGTTGCTCCTGAGCTTTTATACTACACTTTTAACAAAAGCACTTTGACATTTTATCAACTAGATAAGCTAAAAATTTAACTTCTAAACCTGTGCTACAGAAACTATAGTGTTTCTTTAAAATTCTAACTTTCCCAAACTTTGGCTTATATCTAGCTTATTACTTAATGAAAATAAAAACCAAAAGATGCTATAAGAAGCTTATTATGTGTACTAGAGATATCTAAAAAGAAATAAGCTGAATGTAAACTGGATTAACAAGAAATTTGATCTTAAAAAACTAAGGTTCAGCTTAATGACTATTGTTAAGCTCTTCTAATAAGCTAAATAGCTCAACTCTAAATTCTAGAAACTAAAATTTTGAAAATAAGCACTACTCTGATTATAGAATAAGCCTAGATAAAAGGATTTTGAAAATAACAACTAGAAATTAGGAATCCAAAAGACAATTCTTTGAAATCTCAGCTGCTGCTAGTACCACTTTTGCAAGATCATTAAAGCTAGACTAAAGCTTAAAAATGAAAGTTAAGAGATGAATTATGTAGAGCTAATGGAGTTCTACTAAGATGCTTAAAACTAAGTTCTATCTCCTAATTACAAATGCTAAAAACAGCTTAAAAAATGATGAGCACAAGCAATATTAACTGAGTTAATACTGCTTATGCTGATGTACTTGACACAAACTCAAATGCAGGCCAAAATTCTAAATTCAGGACTCTTAAACTAACTAACTAAATGCATCTAAGTTTACACTAACCTAAATTTATCACTAAAATGCTGTAAATCACTTAACTACAAAGTTACTTGACACTTAAAAGTGTCCTGGTGCTAGCAAAAGCTTTTTAAGCTTTAAATTTTGAAATTATACAATCTAACTTCCAAAACCTTTTTAAAACTTGATAACTCTGAAAATCTAAACTATGTAAAGTATTTTAACAATCTCTTGTTGACTTTTAGAGTCAAAAACACCTTTTACCAAACACTACTTAACATAAACTGTCCTTACTAAATTTCATTTAAAATCTATTTTTAAAACTAAATCTGCTAAAACCTTATATCTACTCTAACTTTAACTAATCTAATTGAGCTATTTAAGTTCTAAAATCTAAAGCTTATGTTTTAAAATACACTAGTTACTCAGCTAGGTTTTTAACACTAGTAAGAACAGTATCAACTAAAAGGATTATTTAACTAGAATTAGTAATGGAAAATTAAAAACAGATAAAACTAATGGCTAACTAAACAATATTAAACAAGTTTAAGCACACAAAAAGTCAATGAAATAAGCTACTGAATTAAGCTTCAAATGCTAAAATGAAATATAGAAGGTGAAACCTGAAATTTATGTAATCTCAGACACTAGGCCACTCTTTCTGAGTGAATGACCTTAAAACTCAATATCCTAATGGCTCCTAGCCTCTAGACCAAGAGTACTTATCTCAATAAGCTTCTTTGAGCTTATTCTTCTAACAGCTTCCAACTTTGAATGAATTAACTCAAGTAATCATCATAATTGACTTGAATGATCAAATTAAGTACTTTAACTGACTTTTAAGCTATCTTTGACTTAAAATGAACTTGTCACTTTGTATAAGCTTCAATGAGCTTATTAAGAGCTTATTATGTAGATTTAGCTTATCACATGAGATTTAAGAAAAATAAAGAACACTATTGATTTTTATTCCTTATAAACTGAAAATACAAGTGAGAATAGGTAAAGTACAAGTGATGTAATGCTTTAAACTTTGAATGAAACAGAATGTTTACAAATCGTGAACAGTAAAGCTTAAAATTGAAAATTTGAAAATTAACTAACTATAAAACTAAAACTTGGAACTCTTCAACAATTGTCCTATCCTGTCTATATATAGAGACTTGAAGAAGAAGAGAAGAGAATGAAGCTTCATCTCTTCTTAGCCGTTGGATTCAATTTGAAGAAATTATAGCCGTTTGATCTTATTTGCCACGTGTTTGAACCAATGAGAAGCTGCCAAGTGTACAAAATGACGTGGAGAAGGACTTTGATTGGTGGATTTGAGTTGGAAGAAACGGGAAAAGGTTTTTGGGAAAGTTGGGTTTGTTCGGGTTTTGGCGGGAAAAGTGGTTATAAACGGTTAGGGGAAAACTATACCGCGTTTGTGTTTTTGAAAGTTTGGCTTAATTGCACAACAAGTCCCTCTGTTTCTTTCTTCAAAGTGTAGTGTAAAATGAGTTTGAGAATTTGCATTTCTGGCCCTTGTAGTTTTGAAAACAAGAAATGGGCTTTGATTTTGGGCTCATTGTTGGGCTTTTGTGATCCGAATGGTATAGAAGGGCCCAAAGGGTATTTTAGTAATTTTGCATCCTCTTCAAAGGGTATAATGGTCATTTTTCCTTTGTCCTTTTCTTTACTTTCTTGACTTTTCTCGACCACGGTCTTGATCCGGCTTTCGATATTGGCTTCAAATCTTTCTCTTGTACTTGTCTCTTCATTTCTTGTCGGTTTTTGCTCGTTTTTGCTCTTTTTGACTTTGATATCCTTTCCTGCACGTTGAGACACAAAAGCACACATATTTCCATCTTTTGGCATATTTTTTTGGCTTTTATTGGCAAAATCCTGGGTATTTTATGTATACAATTTAACACTTATCAATAAGCAATAGATCGGTTAGCTAGCTCGAGGGTCATACGAGTAGGAACAAGTTCAGGAAGCATCAATTTTTCTATACAGAGAGTGGCATGTGGTTAATGCTGGCACCTAAGTCGGCTAGTGCCATGCTTTTCTCAAGCTCAGGAAAGTCACATGGAATGAGAAATTTCCTAGGGTCTTTAAGTTTCTCGAGAAGCTTTTTAAGGAGGATCGCTGAGCAATTTTCAGTCAGAGATATATTTGCCAATCCTAATAGTTTCTCCTTATCGGAAAGGAGATCTTTTAACATTTTATGGTACTTTGGCATGAGAGCTAAAGCTTCGACAAGACTGATATTGAAATGAAGTTTCTTGAACATTTTCAAGAATTTATGGACTTGAATATTAGACTTGTCTTGAAGCTTCTCCTTATTCAACCTCGAGGGATAAGGAATTGGAGGTTGATGAGGGTTCCGCTTAGGAAGCTCAAAAGGTGAAGAAGACGAAGAAAAAGAAGGAAGCTCAGAAGATCTATAAACATGAGACAGCTGAATTACCAGAGGTAGGACTTGTGTGGTACTTTCGGGAAGTACCTGGTCCGTGATCATCTTTGGGTCTCGTTCCACCTCCTTAGAAGAAGAAGAAAGAAGAGGAAGTTGAACTGAGGGTTCAGCTAAAACAATACCACTCCGTATGGTAATTGCTTTGATTTCCTCTCGAGGGTTAGGTATGGTGTTGCTAGGCAACGCACCCTGAGGTCTCTCCTGAAGAGACTTCTGCATTTTTGCCATTTGGTTTTGAACAAATTGATTTACGGCCTCCTGGTCTTTTTTAAAGTTTTGGTTCTGGATTAATAACTGTCTGGTGGATTGATTTGGAGCTTGGTTTTGATTGAAATTTTTACCATGGTCTTGATTATATCCCTGATTTTGATTATAATTACCCTGGTTAAAATTCTGACCTCTGTTATGATTATACCCTTGACCTTGATTAAATCTGTTTTGATTGTTTGGAAAATTCTGATTATTACCCTGATTTTGATTACCGGGTGGTCCAAGAAAATTATTAGAATGATAGCTAAGCAGATTACGGTCTCTTTGAGGTTGGTAAGTATTATTCATATTTTATAGCATGAATCCCCCACAGGATTTAGAAAACATATAAAGATAGGACTATTCACAATGATGGAACCATATCATATATCAAAATCACGTGTGTTTAGTTTGTATAAAACAAGCATGTATCCCCCCTCGCAGTTTTATAAAACATGTAAATAAGTAAAGGCGAGGCTATGAACTTCACAATATCGGCTTTAAGTACTTGTGTATATTAAAAACAATCGAGCATGTACCCCCCTCGCGGGTTTATAAAACATTCAAAATATTGAAATGCGAGGCTATGAACTCACCTTAACAGTACAGGAATTCTGTTGATGCAAAAGTAAATAGCAAGTGAAAGAAACGGCTTTTGTCACGCAAGCCTGAAGTTAATATGTCAAGTCTTATTGGGATTGTTTATGTTTCAAAACTTTACACATGTTTAAACGTATCACTTTGGATTTATTAAACTATGGAAATATCGTATCACTGTTCGGGTAGTGGCAATCATAATCAGAGCCATGTAGAATCGTTTTGAGCAGTCAGGGCACTTTAAATCGTAAACCCGGCAAACTCATCAAAACAAATACACAAATGGAACCCCTCACATGAAATTCCCTAGTAACGTGATACGATAAGATTTTAAGTTTCTTTAAAAGTTAGTTGATGATAAATTGATGTAAATATAATATACGAAATAATGCGTCGATTTATGATTAATCACAGAAAAATGTGTCTCGGTTTTAATAAAATCTGAGTTTAATAACGAAATTAATATAAATTTTTATACTTTATATAAAAATTATATATTATATTTTTAATTTCCAAATTGCAATATATACCCTTGGTTATAAACTTATACACTCTGGAAAAATAGTCCTTATAGGTTATAACATTAGAATAAATACATTTACAGCCTTTTAAGTTATAAATTTCAGAAATTTACGATATAGAGCGCATCCTATGCACAATGGAAATATTTGCAAAACAAGTCCAAAAAGTCACAAGCAAGTCTATTTTAGGATTCCAAATGATATTTTTAGGTTATATCTATTAGAAAAGCTAAAAATAAGAATGTTCTAACGTAACAAAAGCTAGAAAAGGATTCGTTAAAAAAAAACATAAAACAGGCCATTTTTAATGAGGGTTTTAAAAAAAAACACATGAGGTTATAAGTATTCAAAGCTTCAAAAACAAAGATTCATAATGAATATTAATGAGTATTATGAACATATCTAAAACAAATTAAAAAAACTAAAATTATAAGCTTATTGAGCAAGAACTAAACTTACTTGAGCTAGAAATGGGTCGAAATGAGGTTTTCGGGTTCGTACGCCTAGTAACGACTTCAAGGGCTCCTTTTTCTTGATTCTTGGCTTCTTTTCTAAGTTTAGGGACTTCACTTGATCCTTATTAGTCTGAGTTAGAACTCCATTGATGTGTATGATGAAATTTGAGGTGTGTTTGAATGGTTTGGGGTGTTCGGCTATTTATAGGGTTCAAGACCCTTGTTGGCAAAGTTTTCTTGGTGGCTAAGGGTTAGGAGCTGTAGATAAATGACTATGGATGGCCTAGGGTGAGTATTGAGGGCTATGGAGGTGTAGCTTAGCAAGGTGGAAGGTTGTGGGGGTCTTGGAGGGTCACGGCTAACATGGGGTGACAAGGAGGTGACCATGCAATACTTGGAGCTTAAGGGTGGTGATAGAGGTTCTTGTAAGCTACTTGGTGATGTCATAGAGGTTCTAGGATGCTTGCTTGAGGTGCTTGGTTGCTTAAAATGGGTAAAAATGAAATAAAAAAGGGTTCCAGGTTTATTTGGTTTCGGCTTAGGATTTAAGGTTTTTAGATCGAGTTAGGGTTAGGGTTTAGTGTAGTTTAAGGTTTAGAATTAGTGTTAGGATTAAGATTTAGGGTTTAGGTTTAAGGTTTAGGGCTTAGTTTTAAGGTTTAGGGTTTAGTTTTAGGTTTAAAGTGAAATTAGGGTTTTAGGGCTTCGTTTAGGGTTTAGGGTTTTAGATTAGGTTTTAGAAAGATTTAGGGATTAGGTTTAGTGTTTAGAAGTCATGAATTAAGTGTTTGTACCTTGTGTTAAGGTGGTGGTAAGAAACTAGAATGAATTTGGAGGTAAAATGACCTAGTTTGACTTTCTTGTATTATTGACTTATACATTAAGCTTTAGAAAGTTGTACATTGTTTTGGAGGGAAAAGTTATTCAAATATGGTGCATTGTACACTTTTACACATGCTTTAAAGACTTGTACATTCATTTTATATGTATACATTACATATAATTAGGGTTTTGATATAAACGTTAACGTTTAATGCTTGTTTTGATATAACGTTTTGAAAAGTACATTTAATAGATAATGTACTTGGTATAATGATATTAAGATATAGACTTGACATATTAGGATGTTTAAATGATGTAAACATAGATAGAATGGCATTGATAGAGGTTGCGTGAGCTCGTTTACTTTAGAAATGTAAACTAGGTTACATAATGGAATGGAATAAAAACGAAAAAAATTCCCGTGAAAAAGGTTGTACTTAATATAGTAAGTAGATATTACATTGATGAAAATACTAGAAAATTACGGGTTGTTATAGTCCCCCAACCTTACAGAAATATCGTCCTGAGATTTAGTTGAGTGATGAAGTGATGGTTTAGAAATAGAAGTCCTTAGTTTTTGCAGTCCCTGGTCAGATGACCTACTTTGTTGCAAGTTTAACACTTAACAGTGCAAACTCCTGTGTGATGCAGGGTGCATCTTGTACACAAAGGAAGGTTCCCATGGTACCTTTTGTTTTTAGTATACCTTTTGTTCTCAGTTGGGGTGGGAGCATAAGTTCTAATAGTTTCTTGCCTTCTGTTCTGCTATTGGTGGTAATCATTATTACGATTGTGATTGTTGTGGTTATTTTGATAGTTGTCGTTGTTGTGATTGTTGGTGTGGTTATTGTTGTTGCGATCATTGGGGTAGTTTTTGTTGTCGGTGGTGTTTCTTCTATCCTCAAACTTTCGTTTGTGATCATTGGTTTCTTGTGCAGAATTGTGTTTTATTACCAGCTCCATCAACCTCTGGGTTATGGTAATGGCTTCCTCCAGAGTTTGAGGCTTTAAAGCAGTAACATTTCCTTCAATACTTCCGGGTAATCCCCCGATAAAGACTTCCATAAGCTTCTCGGTGTTTGGTACCATGTATGGGCATAAGATTGCTAATTCCTTGAATCTTCTAACGTAAGTTTAAAGATCATTTCCTTTCACATCCAAGTTGTAAAATTCGTCTTCCATTTTCTTGACTTCAGTTCGAGGGCAATACTTATTGGTCAAGAGGCTTTTATAATTCGGTCCAGGTGATCCTGTTTGCTTGTTCTATCCCAATAGGTTGGGCGTATGCATTCCACTAGGACAAGGCGTCATCGGTTAGAGTACCAGTAGCAAATGTCACTCTGTCTTCCTCGACACACTTGCTACGAGAAAATACCGATTCAGTACGTTCAAACCAGCGGATGAGGCCAACAGCTCCTTCCGTACCATTGAAATAGGAAGGTTGACAACTCATAAACCCTTTGTAGTTACTTATTACATTCCTATTGGTATTTTCCATGGTAGCAGCTTGTGCTTCCAGAGCTGCAGCAATACCATCAGCAATCAGTTACCGAATGGCAGCTTGAATCATAGTTGGTGTTTCAGATGTTGATGTTCTCTTGGGAGGCATCTATTAATATATACAAGACAACATAGAATAAGAACCCATAAAATGATATAGTCATATCACAAGTTAAGGTATGAAAATTCTCATTATAATACGAAGACTTGTGATCATTCTTTGATATTACATTGCAGGATATAACAGAAAATTTTGGAATTTAAGACTTCCAGAGATAGATACAGAGATAATGGAGTGAGTGATCCAATAGGAGGCTTAGTGTTTCTAGGTACAAAGGTTTGAGAAAATCGGAGGGTAAGAAAATCATAGTAATCCCGGATAAAAATATAATTCATCATACTACAAGATATAGGATAGACAATTTTGACATACACAATTGGTATTATGAAACAACAAGGTATAACAGAATCATCACTGTATAAATAACTTGTCTATATAATTTACATAGCAAAATTTGACAAGTGTCATTATTCATACATCTAGTGGTTGGATTCTAGAAAGTTGTAAATGACACAGATCTAATCTGGTGGTTCTCCCTTGTTGTTTTTGAGTTCTTAGATCTTGTTTAGAAGACTCTTGATGATGAACAAGGATATCCTCAATGATTATTTCTAGAGATGAACATTATAACAAGTATCTGACTCATCAGGTTCCTCGGGGACTGGTTCACTTCCCAGTGGTCGCGGTATGATCCATAATGAGTTATCTAACTCTGCGAAGATAGACTCATCAAAGGGATAGTCTGGTGGTGGTGTAGTTGACCTAACCGGTGATGAAGATCCTACTGATAAAGATGGAGATACTGGAATGGGTGATTCAACAGGTGTCTCAGTGTCTTTAGGTGGTGAAATATCCTCGGGAGGAAAGAAATCTCGAGAATAGTCCGGTAAAGTCGGGGTATAGTTAGGAGCATTTATAGAGGAAAAAGCATCCTCCACATCGTAATAAGAAGGGATAGAAGGGTGGGTGTATGAAGACACAACTGTATAACAATCTAGTGGAAATAACATAAGTTATTTATATAATAGTATAATAGTTATGTATTATCAGCTACGCAAATCTGTTACATACACTATTCGAGGAAATGCAATGGCACGGAGGACTTTCTTGGATGGAAAAAGAAATTATAGTTTAGGTTTTACCCTTGTTCTCTATAACCATGAGCTTTGATACCAATCTGTAACACCCCTATTTTTGACATATAGTAGCGGAAGCTAATCTGGGGTATTACTTCATGGATCAACAAACATAATCATAGAAAATGACTCAAAAGAGACGTTTTGGAAAATTTAGTTATCATTCAATATCATATTAGTGTTTTACAAAGGAGGTCCCAAAATCTAGAAACATAAAGTTTGAATGATAACAGTTTAGCCATCTTCAAATCCGAGCCACCCCATGCCATAGATTGCTCAATTACCTGAGATAAACATGCTAAAAGGGTCAACACAAAGGTTAAGTAAAATTCATAGGTTTTCAGTTATAATAGTTGAGTACAAGTTTAATAGTGGGTTACGTTGTTATACACCCATAAGTGTAATAATTGCAATGAGTACAATTATCATGGAAAACTGTACTATCATGGAAAACAGTATTATTGCCCTAAGCTCATGAATCACATATTTTAATAAAACCGGGAACCTCTATCCGAAGACATATTGGGAGCTACTACCCAAAGAGATACTAGGAGCAACTACCCAAAGAGATACTGGGAGCTACTATCTAAAGAGATACTGGGAGCTATTACCCAAAGAGATACTGGGAGCTATTACCCAAAGAGAGACTGAGATGTCTTATGGGAAAATGGAGGTAACTTAAGCAATAATATATCAGGATAGCATATAGTTGGAAAAACACTTGTATTCATAGTTTATAGCATGAATCCCCCACAAGATTTAGAAAACATATAAAGATGGGACTATTCACAGTGATGGAACCATATCATATATCAAAATCACTTGTGTTTAATTTGTATAAAACAAGCATGCATCCCCCCCTCGCGGGTTTATAAAACATGTAAATAAGTACAGGCGAGGCTATGAACTTCACAATATCGGTTTTAAGTACTTGTGTATATTAAAAACAATTGAGCATGTATCCCCCTCGCGGGTTTATAAAATATTCAAAAGATTGAAATGCGAGGCTATGAACTCACCTTAACAGTACAGGGAAATCTGATTGATGGCAAAAGTATATCAAGTGAAAGTAACGGCTTTGTCACGCAACCTGAAGTAATATGTCAAGTCTTAGTGGGATGGTTTATGTTTTAAAACTTTACAAAGTTTAAACTGTATATCTTTTATTTATTTATATTATGGAAATATTGTATCACTGTACGGGCCTATTCTAATCCAGAATGGCCATGTAGTATCGTTTGAGGATCCAGGGCACTTTTAAAATCGTTACCCAGCAAAACTCGTCAAAAACGGAAACTCAAATGAAACCCTTCATATACATTTCCCTAGTACGTGATACGTAAGGATATTAAGTTTCTTCAAAAGTTAGTCGGTGAAAATTTACGTTAAATATATAACGTAATTAATGAGTCGGATTTATGTTAAATAAATGTATAATGTGTCGGGTTTTATAAAATCGAGTTTTATAATATTAATATTATTTTTATAATTTACATAAAAATTTAAATTTTTTATTTTTAGTTGCATATTCTGGGACAGTATATACCCTGAGGAGTTTATAAACTTTTACAATACTTTAAGGTCCTTTATAAAATATTAAAAGGTTGGGCAAATATATTTAAACCTTTAATCGCAAAATAGGTCCTTTATTGTTTATAACTTTTGATATGACATTTTATCCCTTTTAGTTTATAAATTTCAGAAAGTTACGATATATTACCCCTATGCATGGAAGTATTTGCAAAACAAGTCCAAAAAGCCATACAAGCTTATTTTAAGGTTCCAAATGATATTTGCAGGTTATAGCTTATTAGAATTAAGCAAATATAGATGTTTAAACTTACAAAAGTTTAGAAATAGGAATTCTTTAGCTAGAAAATCAAACGGGTCGTTTTTTTAGGGTTTTAATCAAAAACATATGGGTTTCAGGAATTCAAGCTTCAAACATGAGTTCATATATGATCTTAAGTAGTATTATGAACATTCTATGCCATTTTATAAGCTTATTGAATAGGAACAAAGCTACTTGAGCTAGAATGGTCAAAATGGGGTTTCGTGTTTCGTCGCCTAGTGACGACTTCAAGGGCTCTTTTTCTTGATTTTTGTCTTCTATTAGGAGCTTAGGGATTCACTTGATTACTTCTTGGTCTGAGTTAGATCCAATGTGTACTTGATGAGGTTTTGAGGTGTGTTGAACATGGTTTGCATGGATTCGGCTATTTATAGGGTTAAAAACACCCTTTGTGCCCTCATGTTTAGCTATGAAAGGGTGTTAAGAGCTGTAGCTTGATTGACTAACGAAGTCTATAGGTGTGTGTTGTGAGCTAGAAGTGTTGATTGCAGGTGGAAGGTGTATGGGTTTTAGCTACAAGGAGGTGACAAGGTGGTGTCTAGAAGCCTTGGAGCTTAAGGGTGATGATAGAGGTGCTTGTAAGCTGCTTGGTGACATGGAGGTGAGGTCATGGAGGTGCTTGAGGTGCTTGGTTGCTTAAAATGGGTCAAAATAAAAATAAGGGTGTTGGGTTTGTGAGAAACTTAGATCTAGCATCATAGGATATAATAACAATGATTAACAAACACGCAGCGAATAATAAGAATACACAATCATTGTTATGAACAAGGTTTTCTTATTCATAAGAATCTTATAAGTACTACTAAAAAAATCATATTAAAAGCTAGGCGACTTATAGCTTGACGAATAGCTAATCACTCACACCTTTATTTACATTTTTCTAGAATTGGTCATAGTGCTAACCTAACTAAAACCCTCTTTATATAATAGAGGTGGCTAGGGTTTACAACTCAACCCTAGCATTGACTATCTAAGTAATAAATAATTACATTAATAAGTCCCTATTGTTTCTTCTTTCTTTCATTTCATGCTCCTAAGTTTGTAATCTTCAAAATCTGTAAATCCAACAATCTTCCCTTTTGATATTACAAAACATCGAAGAACAATGCTAAAAACATGTCATCACTGCAATAATAAGCCTCACCACCATAAATCTCTCTTTTCCCCTTCTTGTAATCATCCGAATTGGAGTATTCTAAGATAAGCAACTTATGAACACTTCCTTTTTATCGTGGTACTTGTAGATGGTTAAACATGTTAACAATAAGCTTCCCCTAAAAGTATGCTAACCATCTCTTGAATCTCGAAATCAGTTAGCTTCAAATAGTAATTATTAATAAAAATCATCTAAGTGCGCTTCCATCATCCATACTTACGTGACCACGCAATTATCAGCTTAGTTGTATCGTACAACTCTACGAGACTGTAACAATCGTCCACTCGTGTTCAAACTTTCGTTAACACGCGATCAACCTGTACCTAATAGAAAGTAGCCCATGTTCACGTAATTCTGCAAAATGAAATAGTCAATTTATCAAATACGTAGGTGGCACAATGCCTGCAATCTTAAGTGTTCATCAAAAGAGTGTCCTTGTCGCATATTTGAACGAAATCCGCTGCACCGAATGTACATACCCGTTTCAAAGACTATTGCACCAAATGTCATAAAAAATAATCACCAATACGAGCCTTTATCCACATCATCGTCCGAGATCCAAACACGTCCAAAAGTGTGTGTCGTCCGGTATCGTCCAACGCTAGCGGTACAAACTAGCTATATCGGACAAAGCTGTCGGTACAAACTAAACGGTACAAACCAAATTCTGCCATTTAGTGACTATATATTCTGTCCCAAATTAGTCACCAAAACTGTTACTGTACCATCACAAATTTGTTGCCAAAGTGTCACAATAACCATGTACTCCTTTCTCCCATACCTTTTCGTGACACTTATATCTGTCATTAAAACTGGTTGCTATGCTGTCACTAATTCAAGCCTGTACCAAAAAAAGTATGGGACAGCGGTACAAAGTGAGACAAACGGTACTAACTGTTAATAGAGCGGTACTAAATCAAACATCGCCACAATCCAAACAAGAAGTAGTACCCAATTCTACCACGCATCTCTACCAGTACCAACTCATGTGAACAACAATACTAGCTTGTTATTAAATTTGGAAGTATTAACGAAAGTGACATAGCAGCACTACTAAAGATTACCTTGGTAGCACTTATCAAACATGTAACAGCTTTCGTCACCATACAACAACATCCATAGCCGAATCTCTTGTGAATCACTCACTCTTAAATAAACTCACATCACAAAGCTTGTGTGGTCATTGTAAAAAACGATCTGATCCAGTCCGGACCCAACCATCATCTGAAGAAATAGCTTTGTAATAGCAGCAACATCACGTGTGATCAGCAACAAACAAAACAAAACAAATACAAGCGTTGTCCTGCCCTTGTTAGCAACATGTCGTGGGCCATCAGATCATGTGACAAGCAAACTAGCAAACGTGAACACATCCCACACGTGACAAAAGTACCTTGAGCAGTAATCGGCACGAACGATAATACAACTTTATAGTATACAAGTGGTCCATCATACCAGCAGTAGAAATGACATATTCCATGTGACAATGCCCTTTGACAGTCGAAACAAACACGTGATGGCAATATATATCATGGACTATAATCATCATGTATACTGGCAGTATCAGCAATGTATGGGAACATATACAAATAATCACGTCCAGTATAATGTAATCCCTACAAATTAGGATTTCATATTCTATTCCCATAATAACTCGTTTTCTTTATATCCATTATCATATATATGGATGAAACTAATCCCTACAAATTAGGGATCACATTGAACCATCACACGTCCAAAAATCATTCCCATATAGTAACCAACATCTCGTACCAGTATTAATTTTCTAAGAATGAACGACAGTAACATCAAAGGACACAGCAGTATTTACCATTGAGCAAAATTATGACGATGAGCAGTACCTATATTAACAACGGACAACTCAGAAATCCAAACCATCCTATACCGCTGTGGCCCCGTGTGTTACCCACCCAACAAGCAGCTTTATATGATCATCATGAGAAATCACCATGTGCTATAATTGAATCACATTCATCCACTTGGACCATGAAAGCCTATGTCATCCGCCTCTTTTCGAATGTGGGTTTGGATGTTGCATTCTTTCTTGTCGTTTTATTCCATAGACTTGTCCATAATAGTTTATACATTCTTAATAGGGTTCATCATTGATCAAGTATCAATCACCAATATCTAGTCAAGCAAATATATTCACCCATACAAAACTGAAAATATTCCTTTCTGCAGCCAATTCATCATAGTATAACTTTTTATCAAAAGCATATCTTGACGATCGCTCCGGTCAGATTGTAGATATATGTGTGTAAAACCCTCAGTTTAAATTTCATGACGATCCAACGGTTAACGAATGAGTTATGACCGTTTTACCATGGCTGCCCAGAAAGTGACGAACATAAAAACCTAAACGGATTTTTAGGTATCTTCTTCATTCTTTGACCATAAAACCTTGTAGATCCTAGATACTTTACTTGATCCTTCTTGGTCTGAGTTAGAACTCCATTGATGTGTATGATGAAATTTGAGGTGTGTTTGAATGGTTTAAGGTGTTCGGCTATTTATAGGGTTCAAGACCCTTGTTGGCCAAGTTTTCTTAGTGGATAAGGGTTAGGAGCAATAGATAAATGACTAAGGATGTCCTAGGGTGAGTATTGAGGGCTATGGAGGTGTATCTTAGCAAGGTGGAAGGTTATGGGGGGTGTATGAGGGTTCGGCTACAAAGGGGTGACAAGTAGGTGACAAGGCCAAACTTAGAGCTCAAGGGTGATGATAGAGGTTCTTGTAAGTTACTTGGTGATGTCGTAAAGGTTCTAGGATGCTTGCTTAAGGTGCTTGGTTGCTTAAAATGGGTAAAAATGAAATAAAAAAGGGTGCCAGGTTTGGTTTGGTTTCGGCTTAGGATTTAGGGTTTTTATATCGAGTTAGGGTTAGGTTTTAGGGTAGTTTAGGGTTTAGGATTAGTGTTAGGATTAATATTTAGGGTTTAGGATTAAGGTTTAGGGCTTAGTTTTAAGTTTAGGGTTTAGTTTTAGGTTTAAAGTGAAATTAGGGTTTTATGGCTTCGTTTAGGGTTTAGGGTTTTAGATTAGGTTTTAGAAAGATTTAGGTATTAGGTTTAGGGTTTAGAATTCATGCATTAAGTGCTTGTATCTTGTGTTAAGGTGGTGGTAAGAAACTAGAATAAATTTGGAGGTAAAATGACCTAGTTTGACTTTCTTGTATTATTGACTTGTACATTGAGCTTTAAAAAGTTGTACATTGTTTTAGAGGGAAAAGTTATTCAAATATGGTGCATTGTACACTTGTACACATGCTTTAAAGACTTGTACATTCATTTTATATGTATACATTACATATAATTAGGGATTTGATATAAACGTTAACGTTTAATGCTTGTTTTGATATAACGTTTTGAAAAGTACGTTAAATGGATAATGTACTTGGTAAAATGATATTAAGATATAGACTTGACATATTAGGATGTTTACATAATGGCATTGGCAGAGGTTGCGTGAGCTTGTTTATTTTAGAAATGTAAACTAGGTTACATAATAGAATGGAATAAAAACGAAAAAAATTCCCGTGAAAAAGGTTGTACTTAATATAGTAAGTAGATATTACATTGATGAAAATACTAGAAAATTACGGGCTGTTATATTTGGGGTTAAGCATAGTGCCTTACAGGTGATGAAGTTTCAACCTTTTAATGATTAGCCATTCTACGAATACCAACCGAACTCGGGATGTTTCTGATATATGTACCATATGTACGCAAAAAAAGATTGAATTTTGATACTTGTTACGGTTCAGGTTATTATTTCCATGCGTGACCAACCTAGCAAGCTCTACTTTCAGCTGGTGGGTTATCTTAGGACCTGAAACACCAAATTCTTCTTACTACAGCTTATGGAAGAAATTTCATGTAAAGTCTGTCATCGGGTTCATCCTGCATATGTCCTAAAAATGATAAGACCATAATATGGCTTTGAAAAAGCGTATCCAAACAACCTTTAATCCAGAAATTCCATCGAAAGAAAGTACGACTGATTATTAGAATTTTCAATTTATGGTTACTTTGGTTTCGATTGGTACTTTTAGTTAAATGTATGTAAGTATATGATTTTTCAAATTGCTAGTTCAGTAGAATACTACTGTAAACCTATATGTTAAACCCATTTTAGCATCTGCTTAAAGCATTGCTCTAATTCTTGGTCTGCTATGATCATGAACAGCATGGTCCATAAACCAATATGAATTCCTACCATTTACATAAAACAACTTCCCATCCACCACAAAATTAGTCATATTCCTCTCAACAAAACTTAAATTTATCTCATTTTTATATGTTACATTCAATAAATCTCCAAAAGATAAATAAATAAAAGCAACAATTGATGCAAATCCAAGTATTGGAAAAAAACAAACCATTCCCTTTAATCATTATATGACCTCTCAACCCAAAAGTCAGTCGACACACGGCATAAAATTAACACCAAATAATTTTGTAGAAAAACCGTAAACCAAAACACAAAGCCTAAAAAAATTAAGGTATGATCATAAACTAAAATTTTCCCCTAAAATCAAATCCATTTGACCCTATAGATGAAAAAGAAAATTATGATTTTCCACCTCTAGATTTTTGCATTTGATCACTATCAGTTTTTTCAACCCAAAAGCTAGGGTGGAGAGAAATAAAATCAAATAGATGGAGAATTAGCCAATGCATAAAATATGTAGTATTGCCCAGGGCTTTCATGAACAATTTCAAAAAGTTGACTGAATAGATGCTTCAGTACATCTATATGAGTCTTGGTCTTTTCTAGAACCTCTGATTGTAAAAAATAAGTGAAAGAATAAGCCCAACAAATGTCAATGGTCAACCTTATTTCAAGCTAGCAGGGGCACATCAGCAGGTCAGCCATAAGTCCAAAATCTTGTGAAAAGCATAAATTCTTTTGGAAAGTTTATAAACAGATTTCATTGTAAAAACTCAGTTGAACACAGATACCACATAGCTAAATGAACAATTAATACTCGATTTGATTGACAACTCTTTATAACCATTAAATAAGGTGCATTCAATTATATACGATAAGTCAAACCACGTGATTCTTACAATCCAGCAAAGTGAATGAAACAACATTACAAAGAAGTTAAATCCTAGGTTCTAACAAACTTAATAACGGGGTACTCATGTGGGCAACTATATCTAGGTCTCGTCCAGTGCACATGGTAGCGAAACATAAAACATGTGAAACCTTCATGTATATTCTAAAAGAACATCAACTACCCAAATCATCATGCCAGGTCAGTCGAGTAATAACGCCTTGTATTTCTATCATATTGGGCGCAAAACTAATTTAAATAGGTTCTGAATTATAGAGTGAACACTCTGGTACATAAGATCCAATTATGCTATGTAAAATATCGAGTTTAGATAAACGGCTAATGGTAAATCAAAAGTTAAGGACAATGATTAAATTCATCCAGTTGATACCTTATCAAAGGCAGTTGCCAATCACTTCAATGATGTCACTAAGATAGTTTTATCATTAGGCCATCTTCAAACTTGTTTCTGAAGTGGGCATTCTATAGTCATTGTGCAACATAAGTATGTTGATGGTCACCTATTTTCTTTTGCCATTATCTGTGATGTTCACATCCGTCAGTAATATGCAAACCACATCATATCAAAACAAAAGCATATCACTTAAAAGGAGTTAAGAAAGTCTAATAAGCTAACTAACATTAAACGCACATAAGCTGGTAGTTGGTGCAACGAAATCTGCTATGCATTCAATTTTAGCATCGAGTAGCAATGATGCAACCTAATACGTTGAGCGGAGAGGAGCCGGCGCAGGGAAATCTGCAAATTATAGTATATGTTCAGCACGTGAGATTTCAATTGCGCAACTTACAGCAACAGAAACACAGAGCTCTTTGCTTCTTTTCCTTATTGTCTAGTTTGTATTAGCAGACCTTGAAGCTTATCCTTTGTTCCACTTCTAGTTATTTCATTGGACCGAGTTCCATATCTAAACATGATTATGTACAGTTTAAAGTTTTTGATGACGCGAAACAATATCTACTAAGGACTCGAAACAGTATCTACTAAGGAAATAACATAAGGTGTGTCAAGCCATACATAGATAGTCAGTAGTTTCAGTTGGAATCGTAATTATGAATGTGGCTAATGAGCAAAAATGCATTGCACTAAAAGTACGTGTGCACTAATTTCAGGTGTCATTATACATCTAATGCCTAAAATAACACACGCATATTTAATGCTTAAAAGTCCCTGCACTAATGACTAAAACTAATATACACATTAGATGTAAAGTCAACTATGAGAAGTCCATGTTTATACATGGTGTAATTCACCTGCAATTCAAACTTATAGTATAATTTTTGTGACATAAAGAATTAACAAATAAAAAAACATACCTTTTTACAGAATTGTTGTTAGCTTATTGCTGTTAGCTTATACGGCATCTGAATAAGGAGCTTTTTCATCTCCCTCCTCGTAATCAAGAAGTTCTTCTTTGTAAGCAGCGTCATCCTTAATCTTAGTTTCCCCTATTTCTATCACTCAAAACATATCTTATTACGGGTTCGTTCAGCATCTTGAGCCATTTCAGAGCTTCCGGGTAGTCCAGATACTGTAAGAAGTCGATCATGCAATACATCACATGTACGAAGATCTGAACACGCAAAACTACTTGAATAACTATTAAACTAATAATATTTACATGTTACCTGCATTTTCGTTGTCCCTTTAACTTTTCTCCTTTATCCTACTGAATCACTCCCCTCTTTTCGTCCCAATTGTCACAACTACCAACAGTTTCAATAATTAGATCCCTATAAATATTTCAACATAAGAGATTTATACGTTAGATGATCAAACCTGAGATCCTTTTCATAATCCATTGCTCAAACTATTACTCATGATATAGCTTCAATATCTTGCCAAAACTAATCTTTAATTGAAATTGACACATTGAATAAGGGAACCAAAAAGAATACATATGCTTTCTACATTGCGTCTGCGGCTTCAGGTGGCGGTGTTCTTAATGGTCCCTCACAACACTCCCTTTACACCGTGGAAACTGATCATCTAACAAAAAAATAAAGATATATGAAATATTATGAAACAATGTATAGCAGAAGGAAAACGCTAAAAATGAAAACGATTAAATTTGCTTTAAAATGAGTAGATAAAGTATTGTATTCTCACAACATAATCCTACAATATTTTAAAGGAAACAAAGGTAAATGTGTTACCTTAATGTGCCTTGTTCTTCACAATCCGACATAATTGGAACGGTAGCTAAACTGTTAGTTTTCGGGACACCTTCTTACCTGCAAGCAGAAAAAAAACATTAATATCAGATTTGTTGTACCACTCTAACTACTTGTTAATACACAGAAATAAACCTTCGTAAATGACTGAAAAGTAGAACCAAAGAACTTCCCTAAAAAAATGTGATAATAACATTCATGCAAATGACGGAGAAACAATCCTTTCCAAGAACCTCAAATAAGTTTTTTAAAATTAGTTGCTTCGAATAACGATTTTCAACTTTTTTTATGAACTAAGCGGTCTGAATAAGCGGTTGATGTCAATCTTAACATAAATACACGACACAAAAGTTATCTGATACCCACAATTAAGTTATACCCGGCCCCGCGAAAACGTGGGTCAAAAAAGAACTAACCGACCATGGTCTGTGCACAGATTCATGAGCAGCAAATAATAATACCTTATCGTTGATTGAAAATCTAAAACAATATACTTTGAAGTTTAAATCTTATGCATTCAAAAGACTTTAGCTGATTTTCAACCTGCTCTCTTATGACTTTTTTACCATTTTTAAATACAAACACATCCCAAATCAACCCATTAATAAGTAAATGCATCGGAATTATTATATCATATTACACACTTGAGTAGGACAGTCTAATAATGCAATAACCAAATACACACTTAGAAGCTGTTTGTGTGAGCTTATCTTGTGAGGTTAAACTTATGTTGAATGAGTAGCTTATGGGTTTATGGTGATGAAGGATAACCTCGTGTCCCAAACTTATCTAAACAGTTTAGGGGGTGTTTGTTTCGGATCATATAGCCGGCTTACGACTTATTTGGTTTTCGGCTTATGTTTCATAAGTCCACTTTTTGTGGCTAATTTTGAAACTTCTCGGCCTATATAAGTTGATTATGACATAATGAATTTATATAAGCCGAAAAGTTTCAAAATAAGCCAAAAAAGTGAGCTTATAAAGCATAAGCCTAAACTCAATTAAGCCATAAGCCTACTATATAAGCTGAAACAAACAACCCCTAAAATGGGCTCATTTGTGCTGATAAGCTATGACAAACACCCTTTACCTATTCCAAACACGTTGCAAAAAAACGGACAACATAACTAGTTAAACAAACACTACATTTATAACATCCAAGGCATATAAAAATCCAATCTTCAATTACAAATAAACAAATCCTTGTTCCTAAAATACCACAAATACAAAAAACCTTCAAAAAATCTACGATTGTTCAAATCTTTATAGCAAAATAACAAAAACTCATATTCTCAAATTCCAAAGAAACAATCTGATGGTTTGTTCATGTATCATAATTTGAATAAAAAAATAAAAAGTTTGATTAAAAAGAAACAAAAAAAACTTACCAAAAACCCAATCTGTAAGAACCTTAAAAAAACCACCGCCGCATCTGCCTCATTTTAAGTCGAATATCTAATCTGACAAAAATCAATAATAAAAAAACAGCCACAAAGATTGAATATATAAAAATAGCATACCTGATTTGTGTGTGTTTTTTTCTCCGGCGAGAAACCACCAATAACAAAAGGGGGCGATTTGTATGTGTGTGTTTTAGAATGAGAATAGTGTGGATGAATTTGGAAACTAATTTTGGTGAGAGATTTGAGGGGGGGGTGTGTTTTTGAACACCTATGATTTGGAACTAACTTTTTTGGGTATGAGGATTTTGAGGGGGTGTGTGTTTTTGAACACGTATGTATGAATAGTGATTGATAGGTGATGTATGAGTAGTGTATGGGAATTTATACATAGGCGGTTTTGACGGGTCGGAGACGGTATGTGACCGTGTATGTGTGTTATGATAGGGACTGGTGGTGTGGAGAGAGGCGGGTTGTTTGGGGGTGGGGATAGGCGCCTGAGGAGGTTGTGAAGTTATGGTGATGGTGGTGGGAGGATTACTTTGGTGGGTGGTGTGGGTGGTGTGGTGCTGGGGTGTGTGTGTGATGTAGTGGGTGTGTGTTGTGGTGGGTTTGTGGTGTTGTGGTGTAGTGTGTGGTGTGTGTGTGAGTGTGTTGTACGTGTGTGGTGGGTCGTGGTGTGTTGGTGGTGTGTGTGTGGGGGGGGAGATTAGGGAGGCGGGGCGTGGAGGTGATATGTAGAGGTTTGTTGGGTTTGGTTATTTTTTATCTTTTCTTCTTTATAACTAACTGAAAAAAATTTTTATTTGTTTAATGGTAAAGACATCCATTATGAGTGATTTATTAAAAGCTTTATAAAAGATAAAAATATTTATAAATTGATATATTATAGTGAAGTTAAGTTGATAGTAACATAAATTAAATAGGTTAAAGATTATTAACTTTTTAAATCCTAAGCATATGTGGTAAAGTGTCTTTTAGTTGGATCGAGTGGCTTTAAAACCCTCATCTTATTTCATTGTAGTCTCTAGCTTCTTGTTAGTTTGTTTCTAATAAAATCCGTCGTTCAAAAAAAAATCCTAAGCATATGTGGGTAGTTCATTTGATTCTAATACGTTTTATAAAGTCATACAAATTTATTATAACGAGAAAAAGTTTATAAATTGAAAAGGTTCATGAATTGATAATATTGTGTGACATGTAAATGTTATAAACATTTTAAAGGTTTAATCATTGTAGATGCTCTAATTACTACTACTAATCAGTAATAAGTGTCATGTTTTGACTTTTTAAAGTATTTCTTCTTCAACTTTGACCTTAAAAATTTATGATTGTGTTATATAATACTTGATGAAAATTTTACCAACGAAAATACATTTAAAATTCAATTCATTCATATATTTAAGAAAATCAAAAAAAACATTTATTTTAAGACGGAAAGAGTACAAGATAACGTAAAACAAACATTTATTATTCTGTTTAGGAAATTCAACTTCTCTTTGAAATTTATATCCCTTCAATACGTCGAGAACCAAGTAAAGTGATAATTGACGTGAAGAAGACGACTCGGTCAATTTCTTGCCCTCCACAAACGTTTTGCTTTTTATGTTGGGCCTATAATTATTAATTCTATCTTATCTAAATACAAAAAAGATATAAAAAAATATTGAATTGATTGACACGACAAAAAATCACAAGGCTATATGTTATAACCACGCTAATTGTTGTATTAAATTTTCTTCGAAAAAGACAAATATTAAAGTGTGAGTGGGAGACGTGGTAGTAATATTAAGTTATTAACTAAAGGTCAAATTATAGTGATCATTATGAATGGAAACGACTCGTCCGGTGTTCACGCGTTGCAGTGTAGTTTATTTGTTCTGGTTTCGTAGGAGTCGTTGAGCGCGAGCGTGTTTAGGTTGTTATAGCATATGGGTTATCGTTTGCATGTTATTTTGTTTGACTCTATTTGGTATTTACATGATTCATTATAAGAAAAAAAGGCTATAGTCACGAGAATTAAGTGATGACTTTTTCTTTTGATCTCTATTTAAATGGTCACTTTTTTTGTCATCGGTAAAAAGCCAGTGATGAAACTTATAAGTGATCACAATTTAGTAACTAAATTACATGCTAAGTATTTTTGATTTAGAGTAGTGACGAAATTTTTGTCACTATTTCAGACATCACCAATTCTATAGAATGATTAAAAATAACGGCATTTAGGTATATATAAACTAAAACTTGCATCCCCAGCTAAAAGCTAAGGCTCATTCAAAGTCCCGGAAAAGTTTGATATAGTTATACCAAGATCTTGTCTTTTAGTAAATAATTGGGCTGGCAAAATTGCAGTGAAACTCCATCGTTCCTGATAGTTACGTGAGATCCCTCAATGTTATGTGTTGGTTATGGTAGAAAGGTTATCAGATTGGACAATGCTTTTTTCCAATATAGCCAAAATGCCTTCTTTGCCCTTCTGCGTCTACCCGAGCATGACCATCATACTGAATTTGGTTACCAAGACGTTCTGCTCGGTCACCATCAAGATGAGTTTCTACAAGAACAATTACATCAAGCTTGTTCATTCAGGTTATTTCTTTTAAAGTTTTAAGAAACTTGGAGCTTCCTGCACCTTGAACATTCCAAACCAATAAACTTAATGGCTTTGCATTATGTAAAATTCTAGAGTATCTATCTCTCATGATAGAACAAATGGTAGTTAGATAAACCACGAAGGTCATACTTGATCATAGTGATCACAGGTCTTCTCAAGAGGCGACATTGTCAAGAACAACGTTTCCTATTGGTCGATCATCTGGTCCCATTTTGGGTTGAATCAAAGTTTCTTATGCCCCACCTTTGTCACTAATATCATCATTAGGCATTTCTTGATGATATTCATGAGTGTTGCTCGGGATCGTGGTATTTCTTACATGCTGAATTTTTTGAGGGGTGGGTGTGGAAGTGAAAATAGGCGAGAGACGAGGGTTGGGGTCTTGGTTTTCATTTAAAGTGGTAATTGTGTTTGTGGCTCTTTTATTGGCATTGGTTGTCATCGATTTTCTGGTATATGAGCTTTGGTGAGGCTTGTTGTTAGGCTGAGATGTTTTCGCCTTGACTACTTTGTCCCCATTAATAGAAGCATTGACCAGATCACTATGTGTAGTTTTACCAATGTCAAACCTTTTTAGTATATTAGCATCTTCAACATCTAGTCACCATTATTGGGGGCTTCTTAAGTCGGCTTTTTGATGTTCTAAGTCAACCATATCATTTTCTGTCTTCTTCAATTTTGTTGGTCATCCCACCTTATCATACATCTATTCGATTGTTTTGTTTTGTAGTTTACACTTAACCTCTCTTATATCAGCTAGTGCTCCAAACCTTGACCTGCCAGTATTTTTTTGTCGTTGAGATAAGTCTTTTTTATTTTCATTCCTTTCACCATGTTCGTGGGACATCTTGGTAGTCTCGCGGAATTTCACATTGTCCTTTATAGTGCGTTTTTGGGCTGGTTTCTTAGCGTACATCCATGAACCATATGGTTTCTTAAGTATAGATTCCTAGTTCACGGCAACGCTACCATTATCATCATTGGCTTTGTCATTTTTTTCTTGATTCCGCTTCTCTATAAAGGCTACATTTGTAAAACCTAAAAATCTCAACATGTGTAAAATTACCAAAATACCCCTAATGCAAGAAAATTCCATAAAGTTAAATAAAACTTCAATTTAAGTGTTAGAAATTTATAAAATGCAACTATAAACAATTATGAAATTTTTTGTAAGATTAAAATATTTATATTATGTTAGAAAAATAAATTTAAATTTATTATTTATAATAGTATATATATTTATATAATATAATATATATATATATTTATATATTATGTATATAAGCCGAAATATGTAATTTTAAATTAATAATACATTACAATTAAATATAATATTAAATTAAGATAATGATAAACATAATTTGGATAATTATTAATAAATCAGATTTCAGCTATTGGGGAAGCCCATTGAACTCGGTCAAATCCTTTTATAATATCCTTTATACATTTTCATTTGCTACATCTCTAAAAACAAAATCCCGAAACCCTAAAAACAAAGAGGCGGCACAAAAGAATTTTTCCAAGGCAAGAACGATTTTTCTAAGGTGATTTGAAGGTCAAGGATTGTGGGAAAATAGTGGGAGCTTATAAAGTGCTTGGTTGATTTGTTATTAGGTATTTGTTTAGGGTTTCGAAATTAAAGCCAATCGGGTTCAATAATTCATTAAATCATAAAGAATCATCAAAGGTATTTTTGTATCTCAATTTTCATCATATTAATTCGTTCTATGCATGAGAAAAATTATCATGCATGTTATTTTGATTTTATAAATTAAAACATGTTCCGGAACCATGATTGTTAGCTAATTATGAAATCGCACAAATAATATTTGTCAATTGATTTTATATTTTTCTAAGGTTGGTTTCAATATCAAATATACCGCTGTAAAGTGTTGGAAAAATTTTTGGAAGGTTCGAATAATCTTATTGGGGATTTTATCATTTTTGCCGATTTGCGAAATAATGGAAAAAGGAAAGAAAAGTTGTTAAATAATTAGGGGTAAGGGTTTTGATAATTTTTCCAGATGCATTAATGTCAATTATTGGGAATTAATTTATGTTGTTGATTGGGATAAAATTTATTAGGTTTTTTGTGCTTTAATTAGTTAGCCGAATTGTGTTAAATTAAATAGTATAAGGACTTGTTTTGTTTTTCTGAAAGTATGGGGTCTGTTTTAGGACTTTGTTATTATATTTAAAATCTTCTGTTATAAAATAAGTTGGGGGTATTATAAATGTCATTTTAATATTATTTGGGATTTTTAAATGGTTAATTACTAAATTAATATTAGCAATATTAATTAATAAAATTAGAGGGACTGGTAATTGTTAAATTCTGAAAAGTATAAGGTCTTGGTTAGTATTTAATGTTATAAAGTATGATTTTGTCATAATTGAACTATAAGGGCTTGTTTTGTAAATAGGGGATAATTAAGATTTAATGTTTAATTAATTAATTAAACCAAAAGGGGACCCTAAATATGTAAATTATGTAAAATTAAGGTTTACTTGTAAATCCAGGAAAATGGAAGGTAATAATTGAATAAAAATGTGAAACTTTGACTATTTACCTTTTTTAACCTTTGAAATTTGTTGATATTTGCATAATTAAACCCTATAATATGGCTAAGTTGTCATATTTAACCCTAATTGTAAGGTTGGATCATATTATGTCCCTAAATATTCAATAATACATAAAAGATATCTCAAATGATAATATTAATAAAAATGGAAAGTTACTAAAAAGTAGGGGAAGTTTTTAAAAATGGAAGTTACAAATAATAGAAAGTTACTAAAAATGGAAAGTTACTAAAAATGGAAAGTTACCTAAAAAATTGAAAGAATACTAAAATAGAAAAGTTACTAAAAAGGAAAGATACTCTAAAACTGGAAACTTTACTAAAAATGGAAAGTTCTAAAAAAACTAAAAATGGAAAGTATAACTTAAATGAATGGTTTGTAATTCGAATTCATCATTTCTTTAGGTTCGGTCAAGAGGGAGTGATTTTGATATTCCTGTGGTGTTTTCTTTGATTATTGCTTTGCTTCGGAATAAGGTACAGATATTCTGACCTTATCGTTAAGGTTTCTCATGACATATTTCCTCTCTATCTTTGATTACTTATGTGATTTGCTACATTTGCTCTGAGCCTTTTATCTTGGCTTTCTTATATGATCTGTTATTATGTTCCATTTGAACCCTGCTATGCTACCTTTGATATTTGAACCTTTGATATTTGAACCTTTGATATTTGAACCTTTGGCATTGAACCTTTGCTATGATCCCTTTGAAATGAACTTTGATATGACTTTGCTTTGAACCCTTCAGTTTGAGAACCAAGCCACTATTTGTTTCCTAGCCATGAAGGTAACATGGCCGTGTCATTGATGCACCTTTGGCATGACTCATGTGTGGGTGAGTGATTTCTCACACCGTCCCCCATTTGATATTATATGTGCACTATGAAGATTATTATTTGTTTAAGGGGCGTATGGATGCATCCTAGATTTGTTTTGTATTCGATGGATTATGACATTATGATATTTGGATATTTGGTGACTGATGTTTGGGTGCAATCCACGTCTTTCACATTTGGAGCTCGCTACTCCATGGTTACTATGATATGATTTGTTTGGGCTTGGTAATTGGACTTGATTTGATTTTCTGATTCATCTTACCTTACACTATGAATTGACTTCTGATTTGTCTTACCTTATATTTGTATTCCTTTGATCATGTCTTGTGATATCCTTTATACCTTGTATCGTATCCTTTGATTTCCGTTATCTTTTGCATTCGATTATATATATTTGTTCACTGGGCTTTGTAAGCTCAGCCGCACTTTCTTTTCCTGCGGCAGGTATCTAAGCTAGGAGTTGGGGTTGCTTTCAGGATATGAGTGCTGAGTGTGGACTTACCCTAGAGATCTTAGTTTTGATATATGAATTGTTTCTTTTCAAGACGTTCGTTATTTCGGTTATTTCGTTTGGATGTGTTTGTCCTTTGAGAACTTATGTACCTTAAGTCATGTTGACTTATTAAGACTTCCGCTGTTTATGCTTGTGTTATGATTATGTATGCCTTTGATGTCACACCATATTTGTAATACTTCTACCCTTTAGGGTCGGGGCGTTACAGAAAGCTACAGCTTTTGATCAACCAAGACTTCCTATTCTTCAAATTTTATAGGGAATAGTCACAAGTAAAAACATTGACTTTGCTGAGCTCATCTAGGAGGACTTCAGGTTCCAAATTGATTCCAGAAAAAGTAGTAAATAGATCCAGGAGCTGTTACCCTTTTCCAGATTCACAAAGCTCATCATAAAACACATCCTCTCCTAGAACAACCACATATCCAAGAGACTCAATTCCTATCACCATGTTATAAAGATTGATCAAGTTCTCAGAAACCTGAAGTTTGCAAACAAGGGGCAACGCTCCTCGTTCTTTGGATGCCAATTCCAATGGTGATGCTGAATGATGATATAAAGGCTTTTGATGCTTACATGGAGTATCTAACAAAGGCCAAAGAAGGAAAACGAGCCAAAGGTCATGGTAAAGGTCTAGTAACCAAGAAAGGTGTTGAACTTGCTATAGAGAAGATTGCAACTGTCGGTGTTCCAAATAAGAAACGTACTGAAATAGTTATCAAACAAACTGGTAAATCAGAAGATGTAGAAGATGATGTATACTCTGAAGAGATAGAAGAGGAAGAAGAACCTCAGCTGACTAGAAGAAGACAAACTGGTGTAGTCATTGGATGTGGAGTTCAGCATGAAATAGATGAAGAAGCTCTGGAACATTCCAAGAAGTTAAAAGGAGTTTAAAAAATGTCTAAAACTATAGAGTTCTTACTACAACTAAAGAAAGCAAGCAAATAAGACTTCATTCTTTAACAACCTCCTAAAGGCTCAGGTCAAGGATCTGGTGTGACTCTAGAGGTTCCTGATGGGCTAAGTTATAAAAGCCCAAATAAAGGACTTAGTGTGACTCTAGTGGTTCCCGATGAGCCTAGTGATAGTTCTAGCAGTTCCACTTCAAAATATGAAATTAAAGACATCTCCAGTGATGATGAAAGTGATGGAGCAGATGACAAGGAGAAAGCTGATGATTCAATGACAACTGGTGATGAGAAATTTTTTTTTTTGTAAGCATATGCTTTTTTTTTAGTTATTATCTTAGCTTTATTTACTGTGTTATTTTGCTTAGTAGTGTGTATGCATGCTTATTAGTGCTTTTCATTTCATTATTATGCCATTTGCTCAAAATTGTCTAAAAGTGCTTATAACTATCTCAGCTTATTGTCCAAATTTAAGTGCTTATTTTTTTTGAGCTTTTTATCTTTTTAGTGTTTAATATTGTTTAAGTCTCATTAGTCTTCTAAAATTTCAGTTTTAAATTAGCTTTTATAGTTTTTAAAACCACTTTTTAAAAACTTAAGGAGTGTTTGGGTCAACTCTAAAAACGGGTCAAAAATGCTTTGTGTATGGGTTGTGGTAATCAAAGTAGTTTTAGCTTAAGTTTTAAGCTTATTTAAAGCTGTTTTTAATAGTTGTTAAAGCTTTTAAAAAGTGGTTTCCAATAGTTTTCATAAACCATCTTTTTAACTTGATAACGTCAATACCACCAAGGTTTCATAAGTGTCCAAATTTTAAATCATGTGACCTTTTTCATTGTCAATATTCAGCGTGTTTTTAATGGTTCTTAAAGGTTCATAATTGTGTGCACAAAGTCTGGACCTAGTGCTTTTTAGCTGTTTAAGTTTTTTTTTCTTTATTTTGAGCTTATTGACAAGACTTTTATAAAAGGCTGTCAAATAAGCCCTTTGATTTTAGCCTTAATCTGCCCAGGGTGACAAAGGGGAGACGTTAAGCTTCTCGCTTTCAAGATAAGCTTGTGGTGTACGTTAAGGCCCAATTTCTGGGCTTATTTTGAGAAGCCTATAAGCTACTTTATATAAAGGCCCCCTTCGTTTCAGCCTTTAAAAAAAGCTTTTTTAGGTAGAGCTTATTTTTTAAGGGCCTCAAGTTAGCCTTTTCAGACTGTTTTAGCAGTGTGTGTGGGACTGCTTTATATTCATTTCTTGGATTATTAGCTTATAGTTAAATAAGCTCGCAAATTGATTCCTAGCAGTTCTTTTATTTTAGCTAGAGTAGTTAGTTTTAGAGTGTTGATGTTTCATTTTCTTTTGCTTATTTAAATGCCAAAGTTAAGGCTTTTTAGCTTTTTAGCTTGTTTTACTTTCTGTCCACTTAAGCTAGTTAAGCTTATTTAGTGTTAGCTTTTTAGCTTTTTAGAGTTTATCTAGGATAGGTTAGACCCCCTTTAGCTTATTTTGTCCAAGTCCTAGCTTATTTGTCCAAGGTGTCCAAAATGACTTAGCATTTTTTAGCTTTTAAGCCCTTTTAGGCAAACTGTCGATTTTATAAGCTGTTTTTAAGCTTATTTACAGCTTTTCATAAAAAGCTGTAGTTGACAAAGTTGTTAAGCCCCACGAGCTTAATCACCTATGCTACAACGTTTTCAGATAAAAAAAAAAGGAGACAAGGGGTGACCCGGGTGAGCAAGACTCGAACCCGGGTCTCTACCCTCATACACCTTTCTTTTATACACACTCACCGCTGCGCCCTTGGGACTTTTCTGTCATAGTCCCAAGGGCCTAGTAATTTATACTCATTTTTGGCCTATAAGCTTATAAGCTGCCAACAGCTTATTCCGGGCTTATTTATTAAGCAAACTTTTTGTTCTTATTTTTCATAGGATTGTTATAGTATCTAGTATTTTTAGTAAAAATTTCAGAATTTTTCGAAGTCATTTAATATTTTTTACAATTTAATTTTAGTTAAAGAAGTTGTTAAAAATTCATAATAAAAAATACATTAATTATTCAACTAAAATAATTTTTCTTTTTTAGAAAATTTTATTTTGTCATATAGTTTGTAGGAAAAATTTAAAAGTTTTCGTAGGGTCATTTTTACAACTTTTCGTTTTTTAAAGAACGGTCCGGGTGCGGTTTTTTGTGTTGACTCGTTTTTGGGTCAAACGAACTCCGTTTTCGGTCTAGTCTTTTTCATTCTTCGTTATTTGTTCCCTAGAGTAGTTTAGAAGTAAAAAAAATTTCGTAGGGTTAATTTTGAAGTTTTTAGGTTTTTCCCCCTTTGTTCGGGATTCGTGCTCCCGTTTTTTAGCTTAATTTCGTAATTTTTAGGATTTTCTTAAACGTTTTTGTTTGTTATTGTCTAATTTGACTTTTCCACACTCTCAAATCAATTCTCTCCTTCAAACTCAAATCTTCGACTGTATCGATTTTCCAGCACAGCCTCATTGGGGAATTAACGACCCGGGAATAGTTTATACTGCTCCTGGCATCATTGATTGTTGATTTTGTTTTTACTAATATATATTATATTATATATTATATTATATATATTTAGTTTAAAAGAATCAAAATCATTAATCAATGTTCGTGGTTGTGTTTTAGGGGTTTAGGGCTTAATTAATATTGCATTTTGTGGATGAATTCATGTTGCGTTTTAGGGTTTTAGGGATAAATTAATGTTGCGTTTTGTAGCTGAATTCATGTTGCGTTTTAGGGTTTTGTGGTTAAATTCATGTTGCGTTTTGACAGTTAGTTCGTGATTGCGTTTTAGGGTTTAGGGCTATATTCATGTTGCGTTTTGTGGTCTTAAATACAAGTTGCGATTTTGAGTTAGATGTATTTAGTTGCCTTTTCGTGTGTTAAAGAATGCTTGTTGCGTTTTGATAATTAGCTCTTAATTGCGATTTGATAATTAATAATTGATTGCGTTTTGATTATATGATACAAAACAGGCTCAAAACGCAACTCGTTGCGTTTTGATTTGAAGAAATTTTAATATTAAAATATTGAACCAGTTTATTTTGAAATTTTTAAAATGATTGTCGTTTTTGACCTGTTTTTTGAATATTATAATCATTGTTTTGATGCCTGTGTTTTGGAGTATGACTGCGTTTTGACTTAGTTGCGTTTTGAGTATGATGCGTTTTGACTTTGTTGCGTTTTGGGTATGACTTGCGTTTTGACTTAGGTTGCGTTTTGAGTATTGACTGCATGTGACTTCATTGCGCTTTTGAATTTTAACTATGTGCGTTTTGAGTATGACTGGCGTTTTGACCTTTCAGTTGCGTTTAGATTTATGACTTGTGTTGCGTTTTTGAGTATAGCTGTCGGTTTTGACTTAGTTGCGTTTTGATTTGTGACTTTGTTGCGTTTTGATTATGCCTGCGTTTTGATATCCTGCGTTTTGAGTATGACTGCGTTTTGACTTAGTTGCGTTTTGATTTATGACTTTGTTGCGTTTTGACTAATGCCGCATTTCTGGTTTTGATATCCGTGGCGTTTTGAGTTATTGAGCATGTCAAAATCCTTGCGTTTGGGGTTTCATGGATCTTGTTCTTAGATTAAGTGTTGCTTAGAGTGTCTCATCCATTGCATCTTGTCCTGCATTGGTTGTAAATTGCCATTGAATCGTGTGGTTATTTCGGTGTGTCTTGTTCTCTCATTTGATGAGTTAACATCGTTAACTCAAGAGTTGACCAATCTTCTCACTGATATTGTCACACTATAGCATGATGCTAACTTGTCTCATTATCTTGGTATAGTGTTTCATTGCTTAACTTTCAGGCATTTGCTACTCAACTATACAAACCTTATCTGCATGATCGTTATTATATGATTGTAACTTGCCTGAATCATATGGCTAATGCTGAACATGCAACCCGCAATTGGCATCCACCCGTCCGATATCTGATGAACAAATCGTGGCCACGCAATCGTATGGGTGCCCAATTGGGAAAAAGCAATTGCTATCTAAATGAAGAAAATCTCAACCCAACCTTATTTTCTAGTAATCGTTGTGGGACATTCTCAAGCAAACAAATTTCTGCAGGAGATTTTACAGCGTTCATCAACAATACCGGCTATCTATATTCAACAATTCTGGGATACTATTCGTATTGCAGTAAAGCGTGGTAAGGTTATAAGTGTCGAACTTGCCTTCCCTGTCGAGCAATGGTTGGTTGTCATCTCACGTCAAGAATAGAGCTCTTAGAGGATGCTCTTCAAATCACACCAGTCTGACAAAAACAGGCTTTTCTCTTTCTCTCTACGCATACTCACTCGTACTACTCTTGTTGATATTGTCAGAATTTAAGTTGGGGTGCGTATACTAAAGGTATAGGCACTACATGACTTGTCTAGAGTGTCACCACTAATGATAATGTTCCGAACCTGTTGGATAGTTTTTGGGAGGGGCACTAACAACCAGTTAGTCAATCTGTGCCTTACGGGAAAGACTTGATGGATTTGTAAGACCGAGGCCCCAGTGGCTTCATTATCCTTTGGGGTTTGTTGTTCAATTCAAGCTCAAATTTGATATGCTGAAAGGGAAGTGGGAAGAATTTTACTCAGTTATCCACACCTTACAGAAGGACAAAGGAAAGTTGGACAAAACTTACTCTGGGGAGAAGGGAAAGCAACTCTTATCCTGTATCCCAAGGTATCAGGTTTACAAAGTGATCATATTTCACTGCAACGGCTGCACAACTTCCACCTAAGACCCGACCTCTCCACTAAACTTGCCCTACTGAGGAACCTGTACTAGGTCATCTTAAATTCTGTGCTTTAGGGAAGCAAACGAGAGTCTTTGGGATGACAATACCGATTGAACTCAATCATTAGTGTCATTCCGAGGTGCTGACTACTATGATGCTATCTGGAAAAGTTGAATGCATCAACGGTACATCGAGGGTGAGGAATTAAGTGATCACTGAATCTCCTGCACCAAGCCATGCCAATACCTACAAAACAGCAAAAACCAAAGGAAACCGTAGCAAACCCAAACCATTACTCTAAAACTAAAGCCAAGAGTCTGTAAACTTGTTAGCCTGCCTAACCTAAGGAGAAGAAGCGCAAACTGTGTTCAGAATCGTCTGAGGCCAACCACTTGCCATAGTGCTAAGTCAGGGGGAAAGTGGTTTTAGGAAGAGAAACTGTTAAGAGCTCTTAAGCAGTTGTAGATGAATTCGTTGATGAAGGTTTGGTTCCTGCTGAGAGTGTAGAGACCCAGCCTTGAAGACACAGAGGAGGCTATACTGCAAAAGGTTCTAAAAGAAAGCTTAACAGATGCTTTCCCTACTCAAAGGGGTCCTCTCCCTCCGGTGGTTATCAGGGAAACTGACACTGGGAAATTTCAACACTACTAGGTTCCAGGAAAGGGGAAAGAGAAAGTACGGTGAGGAAACAAGCGGCCAAGTTCTCCTAAACCTTCAAAACTCCAAAGAAGAGAGGCTTGGTCTGAAGACAATACTTATTTCAGATGACGTTCTCAGTGTCCAGCTCCCCTAACAGTAACACAGGGTCGTTGAAGACTAGTCTCTGGCTCTTTAATATGCCGAAGCTCGGATTATATGGGCAGTGATAAGGTGTATGTATGAAGAAATGCCGTTAGTGGGTAGAAGTGGGACTCAAGACGAAGGCCAGGCTGTAATAAGGACCTGGTCACTAGCTGAAGGCCAGATGGATCAGGCCCTGGCTGCACCAGGATGAAGGCAAGGCTTGGACCAAACCTGTTGTTGTTGCTGAATCCCTACCGTTACCAACTCCGAGTGTTCTCGCTGGACCAAACCTTGAACACTCGGATGTTGAGATCACTGATCGCTCAATCAACCCACAGACATGAGCATATGGAATGAAGGGTTCACGCCGCGGCAAACCCTAATATGTACAGGAGAATCTAAAACTAACGGTTGATGAACAGGTGATACCAGAGGAACCTGTCAGCTCTACAGGGACGTTGTCTTCTCTACAAACCGCCTGAGGCTGACAATGAGAAGACGACAGCAGACACTGAGGCTGAATCAATGGTGTCAGTCACTATTCAGCAAGACATCTCTGTCATCCCTCCTATGACGTCACCGGTGATCGGTCCCGTGCCTAGGCCCGATTCTCCCAATGTTCATGAGCCATTACCAACCACCACAACCACAACGGCAACAACAACAACTTTTCCACTACCACCTCAACCACAACAAGGTCCAACAGATCCTATCCTCATCAAACGCATAGGTGAACTTGAAGAATTCATCGCGACTCTAGTGGAAGAAAATCAAGCTTTGGAAACACGTCTAGACAAGCAGGGGAGCAGGATCAATAAGTTGGAGAGTGTGGACGTATCCAAAATGATCAGAGAGCAGACGGTGGAGTTCATTGATTCATAAGAGATTGACCGAAAGATTAATGAATCAGTCAAGGAGGTGGTTATCTCATCAGTAAAGCATGCAATGAGAGCTCCTCTTCGTGCTCGCTTCAAGGATCTCCCTACGTCTGACATGAAGGAAATTCTGCTCCAACGCATGTTGGAGGAGAACTATGACAAGGGACAATGCTTGGAACACGAGGAGCATATGAAGCTCTGCAGGCTCATCCATCATGATGAATGTGAGGAATTTGATAATGATAAGGCTCAGGAGGAAACTAAGAAGAAGGTAAGCCAAGATTTCCTAAGCTCCCCTTGGGTCGCCAACTTCACAACCACTCCGCCTCACACACCGTTCAGCCGCATCAGGGGCTTCTGGCACAACCGTGCCTCGATTTCTGCCCCAAGCTCTCTCCTCCACCACCTCGTCCTATCCACTCATCTAGGAGATCAGGTCACAGGCACTGCAAGGCCCCATGTTCTCAAAGTGAGCTGGCTTCATTGCTGATTACTTCTGAGTGGACAACGATTATTGACACCCAATTAAGCTTATCAATCACACTGATTCTTGATGATCTTTTTTATGGATAGATGAAAACCTCTACAGTATATGATGTGGTATAAGTCTCTAGTGTTGTTGAGGTCGGACAATGATCTATTCTACAGTCCAACCTGAGGCAGGAGTGATGGAACCTCTCATAAAGACAGACCCGGCCACTCCAGAACCTGCTTGGACTATTCATCATCCTGGTCTGTCTATTGCCCAAAAACAACTGGGCCCTCTGCTTGAAGTCGAATCTTCATGCGCCTCCACAGGAGAACTCTCTACTTGCTTAACCCGGGGATATGGTGCTATGAGGATGGTATTGTAAACAACATGGTAATCATCGGGAAACGTCACTCCCAAAGACCTGGAAGGCCCTGCATTCAAAATCGTCAATCAAAAGTGTTTCATCATGACGTGATTCATCTCTAATTCAAATGGATAAAGGAGTGACACAAACTTCTTCACCGATCAAGTGGATGATGCTATCTCAGGTACAACGTCAGCAAGCCACTTCCACTGGGAGTGTGAACCGGCCATTGTACCATTCAACCGGTCTTCTTCTTCAACAAAGGACCATGGAGTAGCCTTACGATCAACACTCTTATTATGGTCAGCAAGGTTGGCAGGACCGGCCTTGTTCGTAATCCGCAGAAGATGAAGGCGGCGTATTATCCTGATGTCGGATTGGAGCAACTATGTATGGTATCTCTCATTGGTGGTTTCAAAGACAACGAGTTCCTACATTGACTGGTTCTCTTCTGAAGGAGACCTGACACCGCTAGCAGTAAGGACTCATATTGCGTTATCTTAAGTGTCGTCCGAACGAAGTCTTTTTATTGTCTCTATGGGAACAATCTACATGAAGAAAATAGTCCTTCGTTCGAGTGATCTCAAAGAATACGTTATAGAAGAAAAAGGGACTTCATACACAGTACCCCTGTGACTTTGAAGATTTGTACTTGTTAAATCTTCAAGGTCCTTGAATCACCTAATCACCCGGGAGACAAAAAAAGATTTTAACTACCGACTGTCAACCTTATGGACTAGAAAATTTGGTTATCAGACACCGCGTAGAAGACTTCCAGTGGGAATTGAGATTTACCAGACACAGTCTAAACCTCACTAAGAGTAGAGAGAGAGAGAGTGAGTAGCCACTGGATTGTGAATTCAAGCATGACTACACAGTCATAGACTCCCGAAGGGCTTAGTTACATTTCAGAGACAGATACGGGGTTAAGATTGATCATGAGGGTTCAATGAAATTCACAAGTTCAGTGGACTGGCACTCTGCCAACAAATAGATGAAGCGTTGGACTATTCGAGTCAGGAATTCCAGATCAACAGGACTAATCCAGGAAACAATGAACACCAGATTTTTGACGAAGAAAGATGGTGACGGAGCAAGGACTTCATGTTCGCTATCCCAGAACGGCTAAAACACGGAGCGTATCTTTCGGAATCTGGATGGAGCTTTGTGGTTGTGGACGGTCAGGGAAGGCGGATACCGGTTCTGAAGAGTACCGAATATGAGGGGTAGTCTCAGTTTATTGTTGTTGTAATATGCTACATTAGTAGTGACTAATTATCATTACTTTGGCTTGTATTTTATAGGTAACTATTAGGCTTCACTTTGGATAATATAAACCTGACACAACTTTTCTCCCAAAAAGTTTTCTAACTTAAATCAATTGGAGACCCAAAATATCAACGGATTTGAAATTTTGCTGGGGGAGGAAAAATGCTGATTTAATTATGAAAAAGTCTGATATAAAAATGTGATCCTTTAAATCAAGTGTAGGCTCCTCATTGTGCTACTTTTTTTGAATATCGATGGCACATATTAAGGGAGCAAAGGGTATATGACGGCGAAGAGAAACATTACCAAATGACCGACCCTGTATTTACTTTATCGGAGTTATAAGGGATGGTATGGTTAGGTACATGTTCCATGATCCCGCCAGGAGCGGGAGGGATCTACCTCGTCAGGACAATCCACTAGTTAGTGTAGATAAAGTCCTTAGGTATGATTACATAAAGGCCAGTAATGTTGGAACTAAAGGGAATAGTGCGGACTGAGATGGAGCTAGTAATGGAATAACCCAACAAGGTTCTAGTAATGAAGTCTCGGTAAGCACTGAAGGGGTTGAAGAATGAAAAAGAAATGTTAAGATAAAGGGTTGAAACAGAAAGCAGCCCTCCTTAACATTGCTTAGGGCAGAGAGAGAAACCGGTGTAAATAACATATGCTCGTCATGAATCACAAGGTTGATTTGCTGACATTGAAGGAAAGAATCAATGGACCCAGTGATACGCTGCACAACCCTCCCTAGCTACTCAAGATCCCTCAAAGGATTCTTGTTTCATTTCTCATGGAGATCAATACAATTCTATCATCTTTCTCACTCCGAGTAGATGATATTGAAAAGGGTGGCAGTTGCTCCAGCCTACAGAACTACTAAAAATAAAAAAATGCACTATTGAGATCTAGAGCCTTGAGGATCATCCAAAAGTTCTCGTTAGGACACTTATCCATAAAGGCTAATGTTTCTTCCACAAACTGTGACAACAAGTAAAGATTTAAGATGTCCTTCCATTATTCCTCGTGGTATTGCCAGAACATCGAGTGATCGAACGTATTCACATGTGTAGAAGTGGATAATCCTTCTAGAGCCACTGTCAAACAAAAGGCTCTTGGTTAGGTGACATGTGAGACTTCCTACTATTGGATTAAACTTGTGACAAATGGAAAGAACGATGGTTGGAAATTCTCTTGTGAATTCAAACCTATGTTCCAGGTTGTGAATTGACGGATCGTTTTCGGGAAAACCTTTCGATGTACTGAACAACCTGATTTTCGAAGCACATTGACTGTGTATATCTTTTCAAAACAAATTGTATTTCTGATTAAATTTGATTTTTGTGTACATATAAAACACTATCGATGTGTACACAATATACTTTCTCAAGTAACAAGTTCGATTGATTTTCAAATCAATTTTTTATCTTTAATCGGTAAGATAATAAACTAAACCGATTCAGTCTTATCGTGCTTGTCTGCGTTGAGACGTTCGATACAGAGAACATGCAAGTAGTGGAGATTTTTTTGAATGGTTACAATCAGATGATTGGGATACTTATAACTGGAAACCCGTGTAAGGAGATTCTTCTTAAGATTGGAATCTACCTGATCACTAGAGATGAGGACTCTCAACGGTTCGGAGGTTTATCCAACCACACTATCAGTGCGGTGACAAGCCAAATTCGTTCCACACACTACTTTATTGCTAACGGTTTCATTACGGATCAAGCTAGATGGAAATGGAGACCACCTCATTCAGTGTGAGTCAATTCCACCACCCATAATGCTCACACTTGAGAGGTGAGAGAGACCAAGTAAAGACCATCATTGACATGAAGATGACATACAGACTACCAGCTTCCGCGCACTTTGAGAATTAGTATCATGATCAAGAAAAGTGTAAAGCAATGTGGGTCAAAGGTCACAAAATCTCTATGAAGCAATGATGCTTTAACAAGGGATGACAAGAGTTTAAGATTTGAAAGTGATCTCAAAGAAAGCTCAAAGATGCACAAGCTATGGAAAAGTCTAATAGTTCTCTACATATTGTACAAGGACCATTCAAAGATTGAAGAAGTCAAAGACTTCAGCTACAGACGGTAAGCTCAATGAAGTAGAATGCTAGATTCAGAATGTATTTTCTGGGGTGACCTCCCTTAGGGGGAGATTGTTAGGATTATGAAAAAGACTCGGTCAACACCACGTGTATTCGTTTAGTTTAGCATTGCTGGTTAGTTAGAAAGTAAAACCGTTATGGCTTTCGGTATTGGGCCAGGTCTTTTTACCCAAAGGTAGCTCCATACCCATAGCTCCATAATGCTCACAAAACACTTGTATATAAGGCGCATTCTTCCCACCCATGGGAAGGGGTTGGTTGTTCATTTCAAGCTAATACATTATCTTGCACTTTCTCTCTCTAGAAAGACCACTTTCTCTCTCTAAGATAAAGTAGCCAACCCATCATCTCTTGCTTGTGTTATGATATCATGTATACTACAATTATACACATCTTGATTAGAATTATGTGAACCAAAATTGAAACATATTAGTTGAGTCATATTAGGCCAAGTATTAATGGACAATGCAAACTTCATCTTTACTACACATCATTAGTCTACATTGATGAACTTTTTAGGATTGCATATTAAACAAGTAGTAATTAGGATTCTCGTTAGTTGATCTTGACTACTTACACCTCGCATATGTGTTTTTGAGATTTAAAAATGATAACTTGTTCTCGCTAGATATGATTATATCTCTTCAATCTATTTTGATACTCAATGATTATTTGCTTAATTGTTAAATGCCAAATTATCTGAAAGGTTTTGTCTTTGGTTAGCAATCTTGATTTAATATCTCTATGTTTATCTTTATGATACATGTTATTAAATGCTAACATGTTTTACATGATATGTGCATGTGATGTAATCTTAGTGTTATCTGACTTTTATTCGTTTAGTGTGTTTTCTTGAAGTGCAACCCACACTATATCATTAGGTTCGTCTATCTAGATAAACATAGGTGTCACATAGTCTTGTACATCAATATATTTGATTGTTATGATTAATGAGCTTAAGTGACTTTGTGTCTTTTGCATTTAGGGTATTGCCACGTGTCACTAAAATTTATCGGGTATGTGATATGTCATGTTTGCATAAGTATCAAGGAGAGAGATGAGAGAGATTAAGGAGTAAGAGAAGAAGGTTAAAGAATGTTTTCTTTTTTACAATTTTCAATTTTCAATAAAGAGAGGGAAAAAAGGGACGGAAGGATTATACAATAACCAAAAGACTTCTTAATCCTGTGTTAGAGGGTATATATTACTAAGGACTATCCTACCTTCCTATTTGGATTATTTGGTCATCATTTACTTAAGTTTGACCTTGTCCGTGAATTCAGTACTATTACATAATAAAAAATAAATAAAAGTAGTTATTATCACATGACCAATTCACTATTAAATAATTAACACTTTTTAATCCTAACAATCTTCCCCAAAGGGTTGATTATTCTGGACGCTTCATCGTCTGTATAATTGGTCTTCTATTCATGATCACGAACTCCACCTATCATCTGCTTTGCGATGCTTTAGGCGCTTCTCAATTTCTCTTTCATAAGCTTTCATTATCTTGAGGTCTAAATTTCTAAGCAGTGGAGCCTTCTTCAAAAACTCTGTCTCAAAGATCTTCATCTTTACTTCTTTTAGCACCTTTTCCAGAGTAGCATTACAAAACTTAGATAGTTTTTCTAGATCCATAAATCTCTTCTCATTTTTGATGTTTAAGTAAATCAAACCCGTGGTTGGTTTATCTACAATAGAAAAGGGATCACATGCTTCAATATCACAAAATGTCATTGTTGGAGCACTGAGGTTTATCTTGATCTGGTAGCTCTCTATTCCCAATTGAAAGTCGTGAACTCTCTCCCAGATTACACAAGTTCTGATGAACGTGAGTAGTGAACTCAACAGCTTGTTTTCACGATTGATCTTGGTGTTTAGGCAAAGGTAGTACATATCTTCAATATCATTCTTGTTGAGATATTTGAAGTCAGCCTCAGAAAAGCTATATGGTTTGTCATTTTCTCTCATTACCACTATTCTTTCCATGTAATCAAGCCCATATTGTTGATCTGTTGTAACTTTGATGATTTCAACAATTCTAATCAGAGAAAAATTCTTCCGGATCATCCCTTACTTTCATGTGATTGATCTTGTACATCCTCTTATGCAGAGATGTAGATCTTTCTGTGTCTGGTATTGGACATAGTGCTTCTGTCATTAAAACGTCCTGAATACACTTTTTACCCATCTATTCATCTTTTCCTCAAGATCTTCTTCAGGAAATGAAATTGCCAATGTAATTTATTAAAGTTGAGAGCAAGTACCTCTTCTCCCTTGGTATTTCCCTTATTCAAGAAAGATAAAGTCTTTGTTGTACAAATACCTTGGAGGTTCATTCGGGTTCCTTTGAGGACCATAGAAAACAAGAGCATCTAGCTTTGGTCGCTTCAAGTCCTCCTGTCTACTTTTCCAAACCATTTTATTCTCCAAATAGTTATGTGCTTGTTGTACATGGTAGGCATATTCCTCAGCATCTCTGAATTGATTGCTTAACATATATTTGATTATAGCCTCCATTCTTTCACGATCTAATATTGTTGGTACTCGTTTGTCAACATTATGAAACTCCTCAATCAATTCTAGAGTTTCATCCTATGGAATCACCTCATCTTCATCAATTACTGGATCATCAACCCATGCATCCTAATCTTGTTGTTTCTATTGTCGTTCTTGTTGGTAGAAATATTACGATATTTAATCTATACATTCTCTTCATGTTTTGGTGATGAAAAACATGTAACTTATAACACATAACGTAAAGTGCTTAGGTTACTTGTTGATCAAAAATCCTCAATGCCATTCATACGTACAACATCCTCTCGACATCTCAAGTCTGCTTCAACAATGTTTGCACCCGACGTAAATCACACTTAGAAATGGTTGAAATAAAAAAATGCTTAATTTCTTTTATGGATCAAAGAAATTTTTATTCACCTCACATTTTTTATAAAATGTCACAAACATTTTTATAAACTTTTACAAAATATTTTAAGTTTAAAAGAATTGTTATCCAAATAAATATTTTTGAATTCAAATTTTCTACTTAAAAACGGCCTAAATTGTTCAAAAAAACACTTCCCCCCAGAAAACGACAAAAAGGGGAGCGTTGGGATATTCTGGGCGTGCCCCTTAATTATAACAGGCAACCCTTAATAATTAGAAGGGGGACCTTGGCACATATTTTAAGGGGACCGCCAGGAACAAAAAGCTAAAGCTAGGTTGCCTTTAATACTGGACTATTCCCCATATTTTTCTTAACCTTTTGCACACTTTTCTTTCTGTCCCAAATCAGTTTTTACATTTCACCACATATTCTGGAAAACCCTTTGATCAAGTAATCATAGCCTTTGTTTCAATAGTGATCAAGCTTATTCCTCCATTGCAAAGAGAAGAAACTCTCGTTATATTCAAGATACGAAGTTATGTAGTTTAGTTAGTGCATTCGTGACATGTCTTACATTCACAATAGTTATAGATTCGAGTCCATGTATTCCAAACTTGTGTAATAGTTAGATCATGGTGATCATGGTGTGTATAGTTGTTAGATCGTGGTGATCATAGGAAGTATAGTTAGATCGGGGTGATCTTAGTAAGTAGTGTTAGATTGGTGTGATCGTAGTAGTGTCTAGGTGAATTAAAGTTGTGAATCGTAGTGAAGAAGTTGTGAATCATAGTGAAGAAGCAGTGAAGTGAAGTTATGAAGTGAAGTGAGGTCGTGAAGTGAAGTGAATACTTTTTGTGTGGTTAAACGACGAAGTTGGTCCATGGAATTGTTGTAACTGTAGTATGGTTTTTCTGGTTAGATGTGATAGATTGGTTCTAGCTAGGATTAGAACTCGACATTTGGCTTAGTGTTGAAAATTGATGTAAGCTTAGTTTGTAATTTTGGTTTTTCTCGCCTAAAGGGAGTCTTGTTGGACTAGTGAAGTATCTTCGAGTTGGGATCTCGGGGAGTGGAGTTAGGGCGAAAGAGGTGCTTGGTGAGGTTATCCGAAACTATAATAAATTCAATCGCGTGTCCGGTTTGCATTTCACTTTTTACTCTTTCGCTTTACATTTTTTTTAGCTATTGCTTTACTTTATACTTGCATCATATCTTATATGTGTGTGAATGGTTGCCTTATATTGTTTGGGTTGATAATTGCGTCATTAGTATAAGTTAATAATTATGGTTCTATGTTATAGTGAATATAAATGTTGTATACATACTTTTCACATTGCGTCTAACTTGATCGGCAATTTGATACGAAACATTTAAAATTTTTTAATTGAAACGTTATTCACTCCCCCGTATACGACTTTCACAATTGGTTATCAGAACATTACAGATATCAGAAACGGGACTTCGTCCTTGAACATTTGAAACTTTATGTATACATACTCACACGACTACACTTTCTCCTTCGATGCTTTCACTATTAAGAGACTTTCTTTATAACGCGGTTATATCAGTCATATGATCTGTAATGATATTTTTGAGATACCTATTTTGATGGATTAAATATCCTGGTCAAACCTAGCCAATTTTTTTTGGTATATTGAGAAGTGTCGAAACACCGAATTTTGCTGAATAAAGTTATCACCGTCTTGTTTAGAACTGGTTTATTAAATCTTAAATCTTTTCCTGGTCACACAATTGGTTAACACAAATTAAATCTCGGGACGAGATTTCTTTAAGGGGTAGGTACTATAACAACCGGCAATTTTCGGAATTTTAAATGACTATTTTACCCTTTGACTTTTCGGGTCCGACTTGACTTTTTGACCTTTGATCATTTATTGTTACATAAAAACGATTACCGCGTACCCGGTAATTTTTCGGAACATATTTAAATAATAAATCATATTTATTATTACATATATCTTATGTGCAAATTTATTTTTAACTTATTTGACTTGAAAACGAAAATATATATGTTATTTCTAAGTTGATTTATCAAAAATGACCTGCTAAATCACGTTTTCACAACTCGGACTCTAAAGCAATTTGATGTAAAACGACATTCCGGACAACTTTTTAGTTTTGCCCGAGACCCGAAAACAAGCAGAAAATGACTGAACTACCCTCGCAAAATTTTAGAAACGAGAACAACGCGTGCCGACACAGAAATAATTAAATTATATTTAATTATCACTTTTTATTAAATGAAAATATTTAATAAATTTTGTTAACATCATTATTAAAAAACGTTTAATTAAAAACGCGAATATTCAAGTTTACAGTTTCATTTTTACGGACAAAAGCCTAACCGTGATACACAAATAAATAATAAACAATTTAAATAAATTTTATAAAATATTTATGAAATTTAGTCGCGTAAATACTCATTTTTGTTGGAAAAATCACTTGGAACGCAATGGCGCAAGTTTCGTGTTTTGAATCGTCCATTAAGTGGCTTAAACGAGTCCCGAACCATTAAATAACAAAAGTTACACTTTAGGTCCCTGTGGTAATATTTACAAATCACCCCCTAGACTATCATAGGCTTGTCACATTTTCTTATAACTTTCCTATATATATATAAACACACACATACTACTCTCATCTCTCTCCCCACCGCCGGCTACCATTGCCAGCGCCGAAAAACTTTTCCGGCGGACTTTTCCGACCGATACCAAAATCGATCCCCACCATCGGATCTACCCGATCCCCACCATCACTCTCCTCCACGCGCCACCACCACGCCATACACCACCACCCTCGTCATTCCCCCACCTCCACTCCGATGTCAGCAACATCACCGCCACCATCTCAGCCCCTTCGTCTTTTCCGGCCAAGGCTCCGGCCACCCTGACAACCACCATCGACGCAACCACTGCTGTCAACCACGGCTGCCACGCACCAACATCATCATCACCACCGTACACAAACCACCACCAACCCCACCTCGATAACACCAACTCCCCGCCACCACCTCCATCTCTACGGTACCATCACCCTCGCCACCTTCTCCCACCGAGACAGCCACCATATCAACAGGGTGCGTATGGTTCTGTTTTACACCAGATTAGGGTGCGAGTGGTTTTGTTTTGCACCAGTTAGTGTGCGTTTGGTTTGTGGTTTTTCTAGGTTTCAGGGTGCGTTTGTCGTGGGTCAGCCACCACCCGAAAAGGGTGCGTTTGTCGTGGGTTTATGGCAGCCAACGAGGGTGCGTTGGTTGGTATAATTGCACCAGCAAGGGTGCGTTTGGTGTGGTCACAGCCACCGTAGGGGTGCGGCTGGTTTTGTATTTCGCAGCCAAGGGTTGCGTTCGGTTTGTAGTCACGCCCCGAAAAGGGTGCGGTTGGTTTGGTAAGTTGAATTAGGGTGCGTATAGCTTATTAGAAAACAAACCGGGTGCGTTTGGTTTATGTGAACCCGAACGAGGGTGCGTTCGGTTTGTGTTTATCACAGAAATGGGTGCGTTTGGTTTAGTTAAAACGCCACAAGGGCGCGTTTGGCAGATTAGGGTGCGTTTGGTTTTCATAATATGCACAAGGGGTGCGTTTGGTTTTGTAGAAACATGTATAGAGTGTGTTTGGTTTAACGGAAAACAAATAAGGGTGCGTTTGGGTTTAGAGAAGACAACAAAGGGGACCGTTTGTTTGGTTTAACGAAACAACAAGGGTTCGTTTGGTTTTGCACAAAGATCATCAAGGGTTCGTTGGTTTATACACTTGACTAATAAAAATAACACGAGATATATAAATTATAAACCGGATATATATATATATATATATATATATATATATATATATTGGTGGTTTAAATTGGTTAAACAAATATGATGTTTATTATTTGGTTTAGTTTAAATATGATAACAAATAAATAGTATATTTAAAACACGCGGGTGCTTGAAATATTGACACGCTAATAAGTGCAACATATATTGATTAAGGGAAAAACGTTGAGATTTTATGAATATGGGAATCGTTTTACAAACGGAAAAGTCATGACGAAATTATTATAAAATTTCTATATTTAGTAATGTTTTACTAAACTTTTATTATTTTAAACCCGATAAAAAGGACGAAGTTATATGGTTTTAAGATTTTTAAACTTGTTATTATACGATGACCCGATAAACAAACGAAAACGATACTTTTACAAATGAGACAACAATTTTAGCCACGACCCGTCGAGGAAACGAAATATAAGTTTATAAAATATTATTTTATATTTTATAATTGTCAGCTAAAAGATAACATAATAATTATTGTAAAAGCTTTACAAAAATCGTTTAATTTAATTGGTAATCTTAAAACGTACGATTACGTTTACATAAGAACTTTTTATTCAGTTAAGTGGTGATTTCAGAAACGGGTCAAACTAATTGGTTTAATCATTTACTCACACTTATTATATAATACTTGCAAAGCATTATATACGTCACATTAATCTTCGGATTGTTTTTATTTGTTATATAACTCACGGTACGAGTTATATAAGGGTTTATTTTTATATGTAATATATAAAGAATATATTACACACGTTGCGTTACTTTTCAAATTATTTATTTAACCAACCCACTCAATCTATACAAAAACTTGAAATCTAAAAAATCTTATCACACAGTGTCGCGTTGAACGTAACCATTCATCGGGAAACCAAATTCAGTTATCCTAGGCTTGTGGGAACTTAAGCATTAAGTAAGCTGCACTTCTTGATACGACGCCGCTTGTCTCCGTATTCGGGCATATTAGATGCCTATCTGTCAATCGTTCTACAACATCAATGTGAGTTTCATAACCTCGCTTTTCAATCTTTTGAATGTTTTATAAAGCGGCGCGCCGACACACACACACACAGCCCTACCACACACACACACACACACACACACACACACAATCTCTCCCGCGAGGGGGATCAATGCTATTCTACAAACTCAGTAAATACTTACTTTTAACTCTCTAGGTACCAGAAAACAAATGTGTTGTTTTTAAAAAGGATATTTTGATATTATAGCCCCAACTTTAAATAATGATTTCGTGATCTAGAACGTTTTTACTTGTTTTACGTATATTTTTGGGGTGAGAACATGATTGTGCAAATCTGTTTGCAAACTCAATTACATAGTCGATTTCATACGTGTTTACATGAATGCTTACAAACTCATTTAAATGGTTTATTACCTGTTTGGTTTACATACTCATTTATATATCTCGCGAGGAGATACAATACTTGGTTTAATTTTTGAACGTAAACACATACTATACTTTTATGATTACGGATTAGCTTTGGTTGCATGAACTGTAAATCACTCGGAGGTTGAGCGCGAATGTTATGAAATAGATCTATTCGGGATTGACAATCCCCGTTCGGGTGACTAGCTATCGCCGGTAACGAACATTATAACATGTCGGAACACAATTGGTTGAGTCTACAGGGCCAACAATTTCAAACACATGGATATTTTCAGAGATGCCCGGGTGTTCTTGGAGGGGAAACCTGTGATGGGTACAAAGGATTTACATTACTGTCCGGGTGTTCTTGGAGGGGACACATGTGATGGGTACAAAAGGGTTTTCATTAATGCCCGGGTGTTCTTGGAGGGGACACCTACGATGGGTACATTTTTACTGTGCCTTGAATAAAGTGGCATACATACAAGTCTATGTCACAGTTTCATGAACTTAGAGTAATGGTAATCATGGTTTTATACACACTTGAACATTTACGTTGCCTTGAATAAAGTGGCAATACATACTTTGGACAATTGTGGTCAAATTATCATACATACATTTTGAAGGACATTTAAGGATTTAAATGGTCGTACACGCTTTACAGAACCTTGGTTCAACATTTATACTTAAACAAATCTATGAACTCACCAACTTTAATGTTGACAATTTTTAAGCATGTTTTTCTCAGGTGAATTAGTTGCTCGGTTTTCTTGATGTGCATTGGAGTCTATACATCATCAAAAGCTTTTCATGGTGATGCAATTATGGGACAAATGTTATATCAAATTCATATTTTGATTAAATCAACAAGGCTACTTTTCAAACGACACATTTAGAGGTTGTTCTCTTGTATCTAGCGCTGTGTATTATGAAGTAACTCCCCCGGACACATTTCTGCTGCGACACACATTTTTAGGGGTGTTACAGATTGGTATCAGAGCACTGGCTATAGAGAACTAGGTTGCATATTTTACCTTAGACTATAGTCGTTTTCGCAAATATTGCATCACAACAAACCTTTTGAAAGTGCATACACACTATTTGCTTACTTGCTTAGGTTACTTGTTACATTATGTGATTACATATGATATACATATATAAGATATATACTTACATATTTTGCGTATATCGCACGTTTATTTATATAAGAATTAATTATATAAATACTATAACATTTCTTAAGACATTGTGAGTTGCACAATGGTCTCATTTATACCTTAGACATTGTGAGTTATACAATGGTCTCATTTTACTTCTCAGACATTGTGAGTTGCACAATGGTCTCACTCATTTCTCACACATTGTAAGTTAAATAATGGTCTTTAAGAATATTATTTTCTTCATAACTTTATACAATATCGTATTATACGGAGGCCGTCATAATTTTGTTTACATGGAATTATGTATGAATCTAAGTATTACAAGTCTTGTATGGACGGGACTTGTAATATGAGGATTGATATGATAATTTCTATGTTAACAAAGCCCGTCACAGTTCTGTTTACTTGGGATTATGTATAAATCTAAGTATGACAAGTCTTGTATGGTCGGGAGTTGTAATAGGAGGATTTATATGATAATTGCTATGTTGACTCGTTCATAAAAACTTTACCTTATTTACTCTAACCGAGTACTCATTAACGATCTTGAACACTATGTGATTTCCCTGATAGTTTTACTCACCGTCTCCGAAGACGAGTTTTAAACACTCGTCCCATACTCATTAGACGTACATGCATTGTCATGTCAACCATCACCTTGAAGGTTATGTGAGTACGCGTATTGCATTGGGAATTATTAAGTAGGATGATTTATAATCTAGTTATTTGAAAGGATTGGGACGCCTCTTCATTTAAATAAATAAATTGTAAATCACCGAACCATAAGTTTATCAATTCACTATTTACATAAATTAGGACGCTTCTTTATGCAAATAATAAATTATAAATGAGTGGGCTTAATGGTATCCGATATGACACGAGTATGAACTTGAACCCGATAATCACTGGGATTCGTTAAAAAGGTTTGGAAGCACAATCGTGTCTTACCACTCAGCAGAATCTTAAGGCCTCACTTGAAGCTACCTTATCTCATACTTAAGTTATTACTTTTGCCGTTGCAAATCTTTACGATCACGAACTGTCTGTGGAGCTAACAGACTGAGTGAAATATCCCATCACCAATTATGGTCGCTGTTGTTGGGTCCTGGAGCGGTCCCAGCCGGTACAACTTTACCCAATAGGTAATGCAACCCCCTTAAACTAGATAAACACCTATCGACGAAAGAGATAGTCGGACTATTCATTTCGGGCCACTAGTAACAGAGACTTTAGGTCCGCGATACCATTCCAATACTACCAGAAAGTACGAAATACTTACATCCTTTAGGTGTGGAGATTCCTGCAATACTTATTTTGAGCGAGCGGTCGTAGGCATGGTGGATGCATCGATTCTTTTCGGTGGCATTCTGAATTTAAATCACCATAATACAATGCATGTGAATTTCAAACGATCGCAACGCAAGGGAGAGATATAACAACATTGAGTCATAAGACTAATGATATTTTGAGATACCGTTTTGATGAGACTTTCCCTATAACGCGGTTATACCAGTCATAAGATCTGCAATAATATATTTTGAGATACCCATTTTGATGGATTAAAGATCCTGGACAAACCTAGCCAAAAATTTTGGTAGATTGAGAAGTGTAGAAACACCGAATTTTGCTGAATAAAGTTATCAGCGCCTTGTTTAGAACGAGTTTATTAAACCTTAAGTTTTTCCTTGGTCACACAATCGGATAACACAAATTTAATCTCGGGACGAGATTTCTTTAAGGGGTAGGTACTGTAACATCCGAGAATTTTCGAAATTTTGAATGACGATTTTAATCTTTGACTTTTCGAGTCTGACTTGACTTTTGACTTTTGGTCTTTTATTTTCACATAAAAGCGATTACCGCGTACCCGGTAATTTTTCGGAACATATTTAAAGGAGATATATGTTATTCCTAGGTTGATTTATCAAAAACGAGCAGCTAAATCACGTTTTCATTATTCGGACTCTAAAGCAATTTGATGTAAAACGACATTCCTGACAACTTTTTAGTTTTGACCGAGACCCGAAAACAGTCAGAAGGTGACTGAAATGCCCTCGCAAGATTTAGAAACGAGAAAATAATTAAATTATAATTAATTTACACTTTTTATTAAATAAAAAGTATTTAAAAAAATTAGTCATCATTTTATTCAGTAACGTTTGTTGATAACGCAAATATACCGGTTAAAAATTTATTTCTATTTTTACTTTTGAACGAGACGTAACCGGTTCACCAAATAAATAACGAACATTTTGTTATAAATGTTATAAAAATGTTTACGAAATATTATCAAATAAATACTCATTTTTATCAGAAAAATGATTTGGAAAACAATGGCGCAAGTTTCGTAACTTGAATCATTCGATAAGTCACCCAAATGAGTCCCGAACCGATATTTTATAAAAGTTTCTTAACAAGTTATACATTTAGTCCCTGTGGTAATATTTTCAGTTTTAACCCTAATCTATTATAAACCTTACACTTTATTTTTATACTTTTATATAAATATAAAGTTATATCATTTTATTTCATTTCTTATATATATAAACACACACACTCATCTTCCTCACTCTCAATCTCTCAATATCCGGCCACCCACCGCCGGCCACCACCGCCGTCGGATTCCGGCCACCACCGCGCTGCCGCAGCCGGAAAACTTTTCCGGCGGACTTTTCCGACGAAATCTAAAGTTTCTCCTCATCACCGGATCTACTCGATCCCTACCACCACTCGCGGCCACGCGCCGTTTTCTTCCCCCTCCCCCTTTTCGACCGACGATAGCCACCACCATAGGGGCGTTCGGTGTATAGTTTGCACCTAGGGTCCGTTTGGTGTTACTCGGTAACCAACAAAAAGGGGTGTTCGTTGGTGGTTATTTCATCCCCGAGACCACCACCATGGGTGGTGTTCGGTCATAACTACCGCCGCCCCAGCCGCACCCTGGCGGTGCCGGCTCGTGGTGGTTTGCGTCCGGTTTAAGTTAACACAAAATGGGTGGGTTCGGGTTTTACACCGACAGGGTGCGTTTGTTTTATTAACAGCAGGGGTGTTTGTTTAGCAACAATTAGGGTGCGTTTGGGATGGCTGCGAACAACCAATGGGTGTTTTGGTTAGGGTTTAACAGCCAAGGGCGTTTGGTTTTGTGGCAAATCCGTCAACTAGGGGTGCGTTTGTTTTGATATAAATC
>BQNB010028469.1:0-56627 GCA_026074375.1 Tanacetum coccineum
TCAACTTAGAAGCCGTTGTATCATTCAATCTGGTACTACTCATTTGCTTATTCCAAGGTTAATTACACGTTTTTAATAAGCAGGTTGCCTACTCTGTGCGATTTAAATATAAGACATAACTAAAGAATGATATAAAGCGATAACTAAAGAAAATTAACAGCAGAATTGAAAACGAGAGACTAACCATCGCCATTGCTCACGCTGCGGATTGTGAGTTAAGTAAAAGGGTATCAGGTACAGTTAGGTTTTACGTTTATTTATATATATAGGAGAAAGACGTAAGAAGTAGGGGTGTTGGCGGAGCGGTTCTATTCGGTTGGGTAAATAATTTTACTATTCGAAACTCTCAACCGTAACTCAACATGCGGTTATTCGAAGTGAGCGGTTATTCGGGTCACGGTTAACGTCTTTTACGATTAATCGACTTTAAGGCCAGTTAGTTACTACATCGACCTTCATTTTTCCTGTCACATCAACTTTCACTCTCCCGCGACCTAAACACGACTTTTTACTACTACAAGACGAACTTTTTTTTTCTTTTTTCAAATTTGTTTAACAACAATACTACATTTCGTTAAATAATAAAAACATTATATAATAATTCAAATATAATAAAAATATTACAATAATAATTAAAAACTTAAACTAATAATTTAAGTTATATTGCTCTTTCATTTCGTCCTTCAGCTCCTGCAGCTTTTGATTTTGTATTGCGGGCAAAGAGGGGTTGATTTTTGAATTATGGAATAAGATGTCTTTGTCCCGTTTATTTTTTGCGGCTAATTCAAGTGTTTGACGCTGTATTGCAAGTTTCTCTCTTTTCAATTTCGCTGCTTCTCGATGCGCCGCCTCCTTGATATCCAACTCCTGATTCTTCAATTGTATATAGGAGTCTTGTTGCTCCTTCATCTTTCCTCATTTTGCCGACTTAATGTTGAAGAATTTATCGGCTGTCAAATCAACAAATGAAGAAGATCCCTCACGAGAGGAGGCGGATGATTTCTTCTTCTTAGATCGGTCACGACCTATTGCTCGTTGTTCTTGAGTCTCTTCCTCAGACTCATCCGCTTCATCGTTCAAATTAAAACTACCAGGTGCTGACCCCGAGGTGGATTCAGAAGTCTTGGATTTTTTTCAACCCTTTGTATTCTTGTAAAAAGAAGGCATCTCAACTTCTAACCAAGCTTGGTGATATTTTAAAATGTTCCAACACGACTCCAACGTAAAGTCATGCACGTACATCAATTTTTATTCTGCACACGCTTTTTGGTACACAGTGAGGTCACATGAATCACTTTCGTGAGTCTGTTCAATATTATTGATAATGGCACAAAATCTAACAGTTATAGGGAGAACCCTATTTTTCCATTTGCTAACGATCGAGTCTTACCCTCTCGTTGAACAAGTTTTGTTTATGAAGTAATTAATAACCGCATCCATAGTAGGACGATACAATCCAGTTGGTGATTGGTAGAAAGATTGTTGGTTGTTATACGGAGGATTGAATGGACGATTTTGATAAAACATGTTATGATTTTGTGGTGGTTGTGGTAAATGTGATTGATATTCAAAACCCGGGGATTGAAGCGCATGGGTGGTGAGACACCGGATAATTGAAAATTCGGATCCGGTGTTAAATGCGGAACGCTTTCTTGAATTCGGGATTTTGAAATTTTTGATTTGGGAGTTTTCTTATTAGACATGGTGAAATGAATATGAGAAGTAGTTTGAATTTGTGAATAAAATAGTAAAATGAGTTGGGTAGTTATAATGTTAAAGTGTTTAAATTTTAAAAGTTAAAAAAGTTTTTTTATATTAAAAGGGGAAATTGTTGCATTTTTTTGACATTTTGTGTCTTGCCCATCGATCGCCTGCTCGACCTGTATTCCCTCCAGACCGACGCCGACCGACTAGGTCACTATAGGGGCGACCGACGACCAACTGGGTCGACCGACCTATAGTGCTCAACCTTATAAACAATAATATGGTCTAGAACATAAAATGTCTTTCTAGTAAAGTTAAATGACACTCAATTTAAAAGTAGCAGCTTGAGCATCTTGTAGCTTTACTCGATTTTGTTGTTTTGTCCAACTCGAATGATAGATGGGTTAGTGATTTGAATGGAGACGGGGTCTTTCGTGTTAAAGACGTGAGGAATTTGTTAGATGAGTTCTTTCTTCCTAGGGCGGATGTTCCTACGAGGTGGGTTAAAAATATTCCGATTAAAGTTAATATTTTTGCTTGGAAACTTGCTCTTGATCGTTTGCCTACTCGAGCGAATCTCGTCCAAAGGAATGTCGTTACTGAATCGCAGTCGTGTCCCTTGTGTGATGCGATTCTTGAAGATACTTCTCACTTATTCTTCAATTGTTCTTTGGCTAGAGATGTGACGAGATTATTATGTCGCTGGTGGAATTTGGGAGTGCAAACTTTTTCATCGTATGCAGAATGGCTCGTTTGGTTCAATTCGGTTCGTCTTGCTTCTAATTTGAAGGTTATTTTGGAAGGCGTTTTTTATGTTACGTGGTGGAGTTTGTGGAATTTCCGGAACCAATTACTTTTCGCGAGTAAAAAGCCTCGTAAAGAGTCCATTTTCGATGATATTGTTTTACGATCTTTTTGTTGGTGTAAAGCTAGAGGTAGTTCTAAGTTAAGATGGGATAGTTGGATTCAACACCCATATTTGATTTCTTTGTAATTGTTTAGCTTTTTGCTAGTGTTTCTAATAAAGTTGTCGTTCAAAAAAAAACATTCACTAATTTTAAGAAGCTTTAGTTAGATGCGTAAACTATAATAATTTATATATATTTATATAATAAGTTTATATAATGATAGCTAACTAAGGTTCTATTTATAGAATATATGTTTGAGAATGGAATATACCAATACATTTTCTGAGAAGATATTAATAATTCATGTTTTAATTATATTTAACTTTATCATGAACGTATAAACATATTAACAGTTTATGTAAATGGAATAATAGAATATGCTTTTGATAGCATTTGTACTTCGCACGGATCAGTAACAGTTGAGTATGATGCTAATGGTACATGCACAAAATAAGAATATAATTCTTAGAACAAAGCCTTTGTTAGCAACATGCTTTTTGAATAATGCTTCCTTAACATTTTATATGCACAATAAATTATTTAATCATGTATCGGCAGCGTTCCTCATTGATAATTCTTTAACTGGATAGATGAAAAAGGAGAAAATTAAATAAGTTGTGTAACGAGTAATGGGTTCGCATGTACCTAGGATTAACCTAGCCTGAACACAGTTTGTTAACTTTTGTTTTACTAGAAACAAACATGTTATATTTTATCAAAATGTTATATGATTGGAAATAGGTTTACACTTGTCCTATGTTTATTGTCGACTTTATCTAACCGGTTGTAGGGTATAAAAGATAAAATAAATTAATACTCCCACCGTCTCATTTTTATTGTCCACGTTTTTTTTGGATGTCCCAATTTAATTGTCCACTACTAAAAATAGATAGGGGAGTTTGATCAAGTTTACTATATTACCCTTGTTTGAAATTAATATTACAAACTTTAAAGAAGACTTTAATTAATTAACTAAGGGTAAAACTGTCATTCTGTCAAAAAGTAAGAAAGAGAAAGCAGTAATAAATGCACTTTTCTTAAACTGTGTGTTTTTTGTCGGGGGACAATAAATTTGGGTCGGAGGGAGTATTCTATTAAAACTATATAAAAGAATGAAATAAATGTTTACGATCAGTTCGCTTGTTGACATCTAAATCTTTGATCCAAACCGTCACATATCACCCTATGAATGGCTATGCATATTTTATTTTATCTAGAAATGTTACAATAGGTTGGGTTTGTTGGTAAATGGTAAAAAAATTAAGATTAATTATATGTATTAATTGTATAGGGGAAGAAATAAGAAAATAATATTTCAAAAAAAGACTGGGTTATGATAGATTATTAATAATATTCATCTTATGACTCTAAGGGTGTGTTTGGCAGAGATAAAAAAAATAAGAGAAATGTAATTGGATTAAATTCTCTTGTTTGGTAAAGAGAAATACAAAAGTAAAGAATTGAAAGAATTTAGTTGAGAAATAGAGAAAAATGGTAGTGTAATTTTGGTCACCCTCCTTTTCATCATTTTTGTATGGAATTTGGAGAAATGAATTTTTATTTTTTAATTTTTTTTTAATCTTAGTTGTCGACTTTTTTTGCCGACAAATTCACGAGGTTTAAACTCATCGAGGTAAAGAGAGTCAATATCTGATCAAATGATATATTCTTAGTAATGAAGTTCATTATTCGATGAACACATATTAGCTTCATTTTTGTAATGTGAGAGAGTTTCTACTTCTACAATCACTATTCATCTCTTATGTCATAAGACAGTTTTGTATGGAATTTGGAGAAATGAATTTTTATTTTTATTTTTTGTTTTTTAATTTTTTTTAATCTTAGTTGTCGACTTTTTTTGCCGACAAATTCACGAGGTTTAAACTCATCGTCACACAAATTTTAGTGGTATTAGTCTCAAGTAGGGATGTTAGTCATGTCGGGTTGGTCGAGTTCGGGTCAATTTGGGTCGGTCAAACCTATTTGAAATCCGGTTACTCGGGTTCGGGTCAATTCGGGTTGGTTCAACTCGGGTCGGGTCCATTCGGGTTCTGATCAACTTAAATATGAGTAAAATGTAATAAAAATGCTTTTTTTTACATTTTAAATAGAAATTTTATATTAAAAAAAAAATACTTATTTGAATCAATCGGGTCGACCTAAAACTGAGTTAGCCAAAAAGTTTCAACTCGATACCCGACCCTATCTAGCATTCGGGTTACTCGGTTGACCCGAATAACCTGAAATTTTTTTGGGGCCCGAGTAAGCCGACCCAAATAGGCTTAATTAAGTTCGGGTTCGGGTCGGGTCTGAATAGGCTTATCCCAACCCGAGTGCCTTGATTTGAAAAAACTGATGGTCAAATTGTCGTTGTATAATCGCTCTTTATTTGTAGTTCCTCAAAGGAAGAAAAATATTTCGTGATTATTTTTTATTTTAATTCTCTTCCGTTACCAAATGTGAAACTCAATAAATTTCTCATTCAATTTTATTTCTCTGAATTCTATTCTCTACTTTATTTATAATCTCTGAAATTGTCTCAATCAAACGTGCATTTGCAAAAACTGTCTTATGGCTTGACGAAATTGGAAATATAGTCTAATCCTTTTGAAAGTGCACTCTTAGGGGGTGTTTGGCTAAGCTTATGAATTGGGCTTATGCTTATGTTATATAAGTCGCTTATGACTTATATATCATGAGCTCATAAGCTCTTGTTAAGTGTTTGGTTTAGCTTATATAATTAAGAAGGTGAAATGACAAAAAAGTACATAAAAATAAAATGGATGTAATTATTAAATGAGGGTAGAAAAGTCTTTTTATATAATATTCTTATATAAGCCAACTCCTCCTTATATAAGCCACAAAGTTTGGGCTTACCAAAACCCCCTTATATAAGCTCATAAGCCCAGTCATATAAGCTTAGCCAAACACTTAGTTTCGGCTTATTTAACACATATCACTACCACACAAACAGGCTAATGCAACGAAAAGTTTGCAACGGTATATTTTTGTTGCAAATTTGCAACCGTAATGCAACGAATTACCAACCGAATTTGCATCGACAAAGAAAATGGTTGCAAATCCGTTGCAAAATATAAACTAATTTCTTTTACATATATTGTTATTTTTTCCGTTGCAAATCCGTTGCAAATAATACAAAATTGCAACGGAAATGCAACGAAAGACAAAAAGATAAGTCTAAAAGAAATTACAATTTATTTTCCGTTGCAAATAATACAAAATTGCAACGGAAATGCAACGAAAGACAAAAAGATAAGTCTAAAAGAAATTACAATTTATTTTCCGTTGCAATTCTGTTGCAAATTTTGGTAATTGCAACGGAAATACAACGAAAGACAAAAAGATAAGTCTAAAAGAAATTACAATTTATTTTCCGTTGCAATTCTGTTGCAAATTTTCATAATTGCAACGGAAATGCAACGAAAGACAAAAAAATAAGTCTAAAAGAAATTACAATTTATTTTCCGTTGCAATTCCGTTGCAAATTTTCATAATTGCAACGGAAATGCAACGAAAGACAAAAAATAAGTCTAAAAGAAAGTACAATTTATTTTCCCTTGCAATTCCATTGCAGATTTATTTTGTATTCTGTTGCAAGTCCGTTGCAAATTTTATTAGCAACGGAATTGCAACGGAAGAGCTAAAAAATTCGAAAGCTAATTTGAAAGAAATTATCTTTGTTGCAAGTAATAAAAAATTTCAACAAAAAAGCAACGAAAAAAATAAGCCTAAAAAAATAATAATTTATGTTCTGTTGCAATTCCGATGCAAATCTTCATACGAAATAGCAGCCGAAAGACAAAAGTGAAGTGCGAAATAAGTATTACGAAGCTTGGGTAACACTTGAACAAACCATATTTGTAATGTGTAGGAGTTACTATGAGTAACGGTTTGATGCCAATGAATGAACTTATTCGGGAGGTTGTGAATGCTTTATATTTATAGAAAAGCATTAGGGTTTTCAACGGATGAGTCGAGATGCTATCGTTGTACATGAGATGTTCAACAGATGAGTCGAGATGCTATCGTTATACATTAGATGTTTAACGGATGAGTCGAGATGCTATCGTTGTACATGATATGTTCAACGGAGGATTCGAGATGATATCGTTATACATTAGATGTTCAACGGATGAGTCGAGATGCTATCGTTATACATTAGATGTTTAACGGATGAGTCGAGATGCTATCGTTGTACATGATATGTTCAACGGAGGATTCGAGATGATATCGTTATACATTAGATGTTCAACGGATGAGTCGAGATGCTATCGTTGTACATGAGATGTTCAACGGATGAGTCGAGATGCTATCGTTGTACATGAGATGTTCAACGGAGGAGTCAAGATGATATCGTTATACATTAGATGTTCAACGGATGAGTCGAGATGTTGTCGTTGTACATGAGATGTTCAACGGATGCGTCGAGATGTTATGGTTATACATTAGATGGTCAACGGATGAGTCGAGATGCTATTGTTGTATATGAGATGTTCAACGGAGGAGTCGAGATGCTATCGTTATACATAAGATGTTCAACGGATGAGTCGAGATGCTATCGTTGTACATTAGATGGTCGACGTATGAGTTCGAGAATGTTAACGTGTACATGAGAAGTTTCAACGTATGAGTCAAGATGTTATGGTTATACATTAGATGGTCAACGGAGGAGTCGAGATGCTGTCGCTGTATATGAGATGTTCAACGGAGGAGTCGAGCTATCGTTATACATTATATGTTCAACGGATGAGTCGAGATGCTATCATTGTACATGAGATGTTCAACAGAGGAGTCAAGATGTTATGGTTATACATTAGATGGTCAACGAAGGAGTCGAGATGATGTCGTTGTATATGAGATATTCAACAGAGGAGTCAAGATGATATTGTTATACATTAGATGTTGAACGGATGAGTATATATTTTATCGTTGCACATTAGATGTTCAACGGATGAGTCTATATGTTATCGTTGTACATTAGATGTTTAATGAAATTATGAATAAAACGGTGTAACTATGTCAAAATATAACATGTTATCATTAATTGAGGGAAAGTAGTGATCCCGAGTTATTTAACCATCGGATCGTCCTCAAATTTGTACCATAGCATATAAACGCATAAATATTGAACTTGACCGTTGTAATTTGTGATCACAAGTGTCCTTTTCGAGAATAATTTGCTTGTACAATTCTAAATAATAATTTTAAATAATAGACTCTTAGTTGACTTGACTTGTGATGGTAATAGGTTGATATTTTAGATTCGACTCCTAAAAGAAAGTCGTAAATCCCTCTCTCCTGGTTTTGTGGTTTCTTGAATCATCAAAAGTGTAATTCGTATAAAGGAATTATGACCAAAACGGTGTAACTATGTCAACATATAATATGTTATCATTAATTGAGGGAAAGTAGTGATCCTTAGTTATTTAACCATCAGATCGTCCTCAAATTTGTACCATACCATATAAACGCATAAATATTGAACTTGACCGTTGGAATTTGCGATCACATGTGTCCTTTCCAAAAATAATTTGCTTGTACAATTCTAAATAACAATTTTAAATAATAAACTCTTGGTTGACTTGACTTGTGATGGTAATGGGTTGATATTTTAAATACTGAACTTGACCGTTGGAATTTGCGATCACATGTGTCCTTTCCAAGAATAATTTGCTTGTACAATTCTAAATAACAATTTTAAATAATAAGCTCTTGGTTGACTTGACTTGTGATGGTAATGGGTTTGATATTTAGATTCTACACCTAATACGAAAGTCATAAATCTCTCATCTTAAGGAATAGAGGCTACTTGAATCATCAAAAAAGCGTAATTTATTTCCCCGGGGTTTTAAAAATGAATTATGACCAAAACTTGATTACTATGTCAACATATAACATGTTATCATTAATTGAGGGAAAGTAATGATCCTGAGTTATTTAACCATCGGATCGTCCTCAATTTTGTACCATAGCATATAAACGCATAAATATTGAATTTGACCGTTGGAATTTGCGATCACATGTGTCCTTTCCGAGAATTTATGACCTCTACCCAAACACGACCCATTTGCGATCATATCTCTCTCTTTTTCTCTCTCTCTCTCTCTCTCTCTCTCTCTCTCTCTCTCTCTCTCTCTCTCTCTCCTCTCCTGGTTTCATAGCTATGCGGGAGTGTAAAGAAGGAATTGGGCTCATTTGGTACCTATTTAAGATGATAGTTCACATTCACAATTATAACATTGCTAAGGTCCTTATTGGTCGTTTTATGTTTTGATTGGCTGACCAAACTTCCCATCAGAACTATGAGCTTGTGTCGGAGAATGATCGATGTAAGTGGTAGTGGTACCGTGATAAAGTTGGCCCTCAGCCTACAATTCTTTTGTAGGCAATATGTATAATTACATTGTCACAGGACATAACACTTGAACCCAACCGAGAGTTTGAAACAACAACACACAACCAGTTGAGCGTAAAAAAGAAAAAAAAATGAACTGACATGGGCAACATGAAACTAGTAACAACAAACCAAATAGTCCGAAGACACATGCAAAAGCAAGACCATCTGATAAATAATGTAGTATAAAGAAAGTCATCAACTATACAAAAATAAAGTACCTTAATACTTTCATGTAACATAATGCAAATGTAGCTTCATTAATCTAGTCACCAATTGCCAAAATATTACACCACCATAGTTTTTTTTACAAAATATGATGCAACTACTAGGACTTTCCTCGAGACCAAAAGATGTACCCACGTCCAACTATTCAAACATACAAGCGGAACAAATTTTTCCGAAAAGCAAAAGTCTTGCCAAGACACAAGTAGACTAACAGTCAACCTAATCACCCAAGGAAATCCCATAATCAAGAACAAAATACCTTACAACTACAATTACTTAACATATAATCTAGTTACCTGATAAATGCACTTGACATATTATCTAGTTACCTGATGAAAGAGTTATGAGCTTATGCACATAGGATAGTCGAAGCTGGTGGGGAAGATTAAGAAATAAATCAAGCTTGTCTTTGTTAGCAGCAAATATCTCAGCTGCATGGAGCACATCACCACTTGAGATGTCCAATTTCGTGAGCTCATCAAGTAAGTCTTTCAATTGCTCAGATTTAGCTTTTTTGCGGTTGTTATCATCTGTCATAGCATTAGCAACAGCATTCGCCATAGTTCCAAAATTCGCATTAAATCCTTGAACAAACATTTGAAAAGAGTGATTAATTCCTTCCAGTTGTGACTCCATGTCTCGCTTCTTCCTTTTTTTGGCAGCTTTGTTTCCATTAGATGTTGCCTTTTGCTTTTTAGCCATATTTGTTACATTGGTAAAGTTTGAGGTTGCTTGAGTTGTTTGTGACATATATTGTACGTCACTTTCTTCATCATCGCTAACAGAGAAGTGAAATCCACCAACATTATCTCCTCCACCTTCACCATTTTGCTCATTCTCCATGTTGTGAATCGCGTCTTTAAATCCTTCAACAACCGCACCAGTAGCTCTATCCTTTCCGTACACCAATTCCAGTTGCTTGAAATATGGAAATGGAAAGTCCCATAGTCCATGTGCCTCTTTATGATTCTGTAAAGCAAAAACATCATACATCAAATAACTCACAACAAAAACAAGCGAAATAAACAACTAGTTCAATTATAAGAAGCTTAACTTTGCATAGATTTACCTCACAATAGTTGACGTACCAATCTCTTTCACATGCAATCTTATTATCGACATCATTCCATTGACACCCGCTGTATTTCAACATGTCATTGATGACATGAAACTTTGTCTTTAGCCACTTGACCTTTGACTCGATATGCGGTGAAACTTTCTTTGAAAAAGTAGGTCTTTTAACGAGAATCCTTCTGTGCACCTCAGACATGTAGTTGCTTCTAAAACCATTGTCAGTCTTCCACGATGGATCACACGCCATTTCCTGAAGAACTTCAATTAGCAACTGGGTCTCACTTTCTTCCCAGTAGCATTTTTGTCTACCACGACCTCGCACTCTGTCCATGTTAGCATATACTAAGGTTGAGGTAAATTCACTAATAATCTAATAAGTATTTTCAAAATGCAATACTACTTAACTAAAAATTGTTTGTCATATGAAATATATTAGTTATTATGATGTAATTTCATTTATATGTTAGTAAAAACGCAATCTTTAGTGAGACTATCATGGCATCCAATTCAAAAACTCACGCTGCAGGAACTAGAGTTGGAGTTGGCTGATGAGTTGGTGCAGGATGCACGGTAGGTCCAGTCTCATTAATTGGTGTTGTAGGAGCAGGTTGATAAGCCTCTGATGGATGGGTCGTCAAACCAAACTGATAAGATGACGAAGGATGCGTCATCGGGTTAAACTGATAAGGAGGTGAAGCATACGTCATACCAGGCGTCTCATAAGATGGTGGAGGATGTGATGTACGAGCCACAAATATCGTGGGTGCAATCTACATGCATAAAGAGTTGATCAGTTTACTAAGCTGTCATCAATAATTTACAATATGCATCATTAAAAGAAACCTTTTACATACAAAATAGAAATATCAGAGTAAACATTTAAGGATAGCTATATGTATTATTAGAACTATTACACTCAGCCTTGCCATATTGTTCATAATCCAACAGTGGACTCTCACAAAGTTAGCATATAAAAATAATAGCTATTATACTTAGCCTTGCCATATTGTTGGATTATGAACAATACGTTATTGTAAAATTACTTAGTTTGATGTATGTGGGATTATGAACTATATGGCAAGGTTAAGTTTAATAGTATAATACATAACTTTACATTATGACAGCAACATTATGAACATTGCAATATGGCTAAGTATAATAGTAGAATACATAACAATGCTAAGTATAATCCAACAATGGTTTGTCTATGTATAGTTATGACAGTAACATAGCTATTATTGTAAAAAAAACAAGTAATATTGATACTATTAATGCATTTCATCAAACATGTGGTGCACATACATCAAACCAATAAGCATTGTAGTATTTGAAATAGAAATCTTTAAGTTATAACCACCATCTCATATGTAAGCAAATAGTTATACAAATATGAAAAATACAATGAGTCATAAGCAAAGTGATGAACATCTTGAAACCTGAAGTGTCTAATTAGATAAAGGAAGATAAATTACGAACCATTTTTGATTTGAGGCATGATTCTTGGATGGATGACATCTTTCATTAAGTTTGGTCCTGCATATTCCATGAAATAGTTAATCTCTTCATAATTAATATAAAACCCTCAAATTTATGAATTTCATGTTGCTCAAATAATAAAAAGTATCCACCTTGTGGATAGAGAACTTGAACAAAAAATGACAAATATGTTGGAGAAAATAAAAAAAGCGGGAAGAAATTGAGAAGGCGGGAAATTGTTGGCAGTGAGTATGGTAAATCCGGGGATCCTTGGTGGGTTTTCTACAACCCCACATGTGAGGGTCTGAGTCCCATTTTAAAAACCCATGGGTGCATACCAAACATATTTTTTTACTTTCAGCCCATTCCATTTAGCCTAAACCTGGGTACCAAACGGGCCCTTAATTTATAATTATGTTTTTCAGATATTTAAGCGGTTTAGAAAAACATTCGATCCCTCCAAAACTGACAAAAATATCAAATGTTTACCCCTCCAAAATTGACCGCCAAAATTTCAAGCCCAACTTCCCAAGGTCCCAATTGATTAGGGTTTGTGTTATTGTACACTTTTCCCTTGCCTCCCAAACTTCACTTGTTCAGATCTTGACTTGCCCCTTCTTCGCCTAACCCTCTTCATCGCCAAATTCGTTTCACTCTTGGCAACCTCAAGCTTTACATCGTACCCCAACCATTGATTTGTTGTTCGATTTGGTAAATCCGACTTATTGTTAAAACTTACTACGGTTATCCCATTTATGTTTTACTTGGTTGCTTTTTGAATTTGTATACGAAAATTATTATATAAGATGTGTATTACATATCCATGGTTTTGATAATATGTATATCTAAGCATGTGATTTTTGAAGTTGTTAATATATTTTGTTTAATTTTGGTTTTCATTTCATAGATGTCTACCATCAGAATCTTAATATATGTTATTACTTGAGCTAATTTGTTCAACTTTATTTACATGTTTAGGTTAAATATTACTCTGTAGTATATATGTTTTACTTAATCTGATTTATGAACTTAGAATAATGAAAACATGTGTACCAGAATATTTAGGAAGTTTTATCCACTTTAAGATCAGATAACTATCAATTTTTAATCCATTAACTATGCTTGTGAGTTGTGATTTTTTTAAAATAATTGTTCAATAGTTCTTAGATTGTAGAACTAACCATAAAACTGTTCGATTTTCTATGTAATTACGTTGATGGGTTTTATTTCTTTTGTAGGATCTTATCCTGCTAACAAAGTTTAATATGTCGAAGATAGCGTTAGCACATGTACAGGTTTCTTCGTCATTTCGCTTAATAGTCTTATAATATGTATGATGTAACTTAGTGAGTGGCAAGGGAGTACATACAATTTCTAAGTAAACAATTGAAGCCACACTTCAGTGTTATTTTGTTTGCTAAGAATTTGTCATGTCATAAGTCTTCAAATTTTACACCCTTGTTTTGAGGCGTTATCCAACCTACATGGACCAACCATATTGACATAGCATTCATGAGTTGTGGCTAAACTTGTCTATTGTTTTGTAGGTACTTCACTCCCTTAACAAGGCTACTCAAATTCTGTACTTCAGAATATAAAAGCTTTGCACTTTGTCTAGTTTCTTGAAACGGTAACACATAGGAATCTATGTTTCATGTCTTTTTAGTTGCTACATAAACGCTGACAACGGTTTTCCCAATCCAACACTTTTTGGGTCTTTCTTCACAGGTTTACTAGATGGTTTAATGAGGTAATAACATCAGCTTGATGTGTCAGAATGGTGCATCATCGGCTACTACAAGCATTGGATGCCCAAGGCTCTATTGAAGCATTCCGGGTGTGGTGTGCATCTTAACTTCTTGGTTTGCAGATGTCTTTTGGGTAACCAAATCCTAACAAAAGATAAAAAGGCCGGATCTCTCTTGAAGCACCTTGTCTAGTTTCTTTTCTAAGTTTTGGATTGTTATACTTTGTTAGCATGTAGTTAAGACTTCCAAACATTAATTGTATGTTTGATGATTCATAATGGAAAATATCGTTGACGAATTGTGTATATGGTTCTTTTGATATTTATATTGGGATTTTTCTATACAGTAGGTTTATATAATTATTTTATATTTTGGTGCCTAATAAATTTAGAAACAATGAAATTCATTGCCATTCTTCAAGAAAGAGCAACGATGGACAAAAGGCTAAATAATGCTATTTATAAAAAAAATGGTTAATGTTTTTGCAACGAATTTGCATCTTCATTAATGAAAATTTTGGTTGTTGCAAAATGTTGCTGTTGCAAAATTTACCATTGCAAAACCCGTAGCAAAATATAACTGTTGCAAATATGTTGATGCAAAAAATATTCATTGCAAAATTATGGGAAAAGGTCTTCGTTGCAAAAATAGTATGTATTTCCAATGAATTATCTTTTGTTGCAAAACGGTTGCAAAAAGTTTTTTGCCTGTTGCAAATTAAATTTGCATGGAGCCTTTTTGCAATAGTCGGATTTCGTTGCATTTCCGTTGCAAATAGCCTTTTGCAACGGATTTGCATTGTATTTGAACGGTTGCATTAGCCTGTTTGTGTGGTAGTGTATAAGCTAATAAGCTCATAAGCCCATCATATAAGCTTAGCCAAACACCCCCATAATCTTTGTAAAGAACTTTGTTGTGCAATTATTGTTCATGTTTTGAGAAATTCAAAATTTTAAAAGTGTAAGCACAGTCCTTGTTAAGGACGATAATTGCACACCAAAGTTTCTTACAATGATTACACTTGCACTATTGGAAAGATTGTACATACTATACTTGCGATTTTATCAAACGAGAGGGACAGTTTTTAATTGCGATCTATTCTTACAACAAAAAAAGGTATTAAAAGTTGCGATCTATTCTTTCTGAAGCGTAAATCAATTCTTTAGAGATAAAACTCTTATTCTATAGAAAGTAAAGAAAAAAATAAGGGTTAAGTCCATTAAATAGAAACGTACTTTTCAAAATTTACAGTTCTAGTAAACACACTTGTTTTATTACCAAATTAGGTATTCAAACCGGCTACTATGTAACGATTTAGTAAATATGACCTGATAATTTTCCATGTAGATAAATAATATTTATAAAAATGCCACCTAGACAGTCCATTTATGTTTACATCGTCACAAACCATTAAACCCAGATCTAAATATAAAACCAGATCTTCTTTATGACACACACATAAATATAAAACCCAGATCTAATTTTTTTTAAAATCCCTAACTCATGAACATCATCATCTTACTTCCACATACACAATAACAAACCCACCTACATTGCATCTCATGATATTACCTAACACTCATAAAAACCAAAAAACTTCAAGAATGAGGCGGCGTCGATGACGAGGGTGACAACAACGATGGAGGTATGTGGTGTGACGATTAGGGCGGGGTAGGTACGAAGTACCAGATCCGCATCCTCCCTCGTGGTGTGTTTGTGTGTTTTTTTGTTTGGATGTGAAAAACCATAATCTTAGAGGGGTGTATTTCCAAGGTTTAAGGTATAAAAGTGGAACCTTGTTACATGGGGTGTCGGGTGTAGGAATATGGGTAAGATTCGAAGAGAGTTTATCCAAATGATCACAATGGGTTCGGGCTTCAACCCACCCGGATTCTGAGTAGATGATGATGAATCTTCAGCTGTTTTTTCTTTGTCCGCCATTTTTTTAGTTAAAATTTTATCAATAGCTTCGGTTTTATAGATTAGCTAATGGAAGCTAGGGAATTCGTTAGGGTTTTTAACTAATGAATGTTTATGAGATTTTTTTGAATTTGGGCCAAATTTGATTGTTTTGCATTTATATATATAAGGAAAAAGTTATTTTTGAAATCATTGTGACGTGGTGGTCGGAAAAAATTAGTAGCAGTGGCGGTGCGACAGAGGTCGCCAGAAACTGGTAATAGCGGCGATGGCACCACAAAGGTCGCCAGAAAGTGTCTTAAAAGCTATAATCATTTTCACCAATTAAATTAAAATTGTTTTTTTATGGAAGAAAGATTTAAACTGAAGTTGTAGTGAAATATAAAAAAGGGATTAAATGATCGATAAATATATATTTTGTTGGGTTGAATTTGTAAAATTGTGAAAATAATAATGTTAAAATATAAAACAATAATGGCAAAATTTACAACGTGGCAAATCCATGTGGCTTAAAAGAAATAAGAAAAATAAAAAATAATGACGTGTCGGTAATTTTCATGAGTTAACCGGTTGTAACCGGTAGCATGCCGGCTTATTTACTATAATATTATAAATTTGAAAGTTTCGATTACTAGATTAGTAATAAAACAAGTGTGTTTACTACAATTGTAAATTTTAAAAAATACGTTTCTATTTAATTGACTTAACCCAAAAAATAATAATGTTGAAGTGTGTTTTCTTTTAATAGACAATTATTTTAAAACAGAAGAAGCATTACAATTAAGTGAATCCATAAGAGAATATGTCCACATTCATTCGCATAAAAAATGAGCATATTCATTTGCTCCGTATATACGGATACATAATCTCTCTCACTATATATAATAACACCATAATGTCATCATCTTTACAAGCCTTCTACCTTTATCATTATTTCTTCTTTCTCATGTCAACATTTTGACACATTTAACTTTCATATAAATCACATACTCACTAGTGTAAATTTCGAAAATGGGAGGGTTCGGAAATGTAGCGAAGGCATTTGAGGTGGCTGCCAAGGTTAACTATTGTGAAAGCAGTGGCAGCGAGCATTCACCTGAGACAATGATGGATTTGTCTGATTTGGTTAATTCATTCATTGAGGATGGTGATGGCACGGTAGTTCAAAATGATTTTGATATGAGTAATAACAACGATGAATGTGGTTCTGATGGAATTGATGATGATATAGAGGAGGCGAAAGAATCATTGAAACGATTGTTTGGATCAGCGAATGGTGATCATGTGAGGAAAAAGTTGGTTTTAGATGTTGAGAAAGTATGGCGACGTGCTATTAAAGATAACTCGTCGCCACATGAGTTATCACCATCTAAACGAAGATTGATTGCTAGTCTGCGAGATAAGGGTCTTGATGCTGGTACAGTAATTTCTACTATCATTTTTAAATTTTGTTTTACTACTTATCTATGACATTAATAACTACAGAAACCAAATAGTGATAAGTATATAACTGATTAAACATATATGCAGGTCTTTGCAAATCAAAGTGGGAAAAGAAGGGGCGACTTCTCTCAGGTGATCATGAATATATTGATGTAAATGTTGGTGGTACTCGTTACATCATCATTGTCTCTCTTTTAGAAGAATTCGAGATAGCCAGACCGACTAGTAATTATGCTTCTTTGCTTGAGATTCTCCCTCAAATTTCAGCTTTAAAAGTGGATGAGTTGAAAGAGATGGTGAAAGTTATGTCCAAAGCTATTAAAAAGTCGATGAAGCAAACCAAAATGACAGTGCCCCCATGGAGGCGACGTGAGTATGTTCAAGCTAAATGGTTTGGATCTTACAAACGAACCACCAATGAATTTCCAACTAAAAAGACAACAGATCTGGATATAAACAACAAGATAACTGTTGGGTTTTTACCCATACCTGATATTTGCTATGGTAGACATAGTGAAGGTTTTGCTAGGAATTTTAGCTTCAAAATGGGTAATTTGGCCATGATCATGAATGGAGCAAGCTAAGAAGTGGTACCATAGTGAATAAGTTTAGTTTTTGTTTAAATAGTAATTATTTGCTACCAAGTTGATTGCCATACTTTGGAGCATTTCGATTTTGGGTCATCAAATTGTAAATTTAATTAGTATTTTTGTGATATAAATATATGAAATTATTCTGCTTATATATATATATATAATATATATCTTGTTTTGATGATATTTCTTTTCATTTTGCATCTCTTTTATTTTTCAATTTGAATCTAAAAGGTTTTGATCGTGGTCAAACATTGTCACATAAAATAGTGTTGTATCTAAAGGGAAACAATTTGCAGGCTATGAAATTGAGCAAACATGGTCTCCAATTATGTGAAGACATCCGATATCCGACCGCAAATATTTCTATGGTACATTTATAACCAAAATCAGAATATTAAAATGTCCCACAGAAAACCATGCTAGAGTGTGAGGTTGCTGCAGCTACATACAACTGGATCACAACAGATTTCCCATGAAACATTATTTCGATATTGTGTCTTAAAAGTCCATCGGTTAAAACATAGTTAAATTTAACGAGAAAACATAGCAGAATCTTTTCGAGACTTTAGTTTAATCTCACCGTGTAGTCCGGTGACCTAGATCATTCTTCCCAAAAGGATTTTTGTCTTACCTGGAAGCTGATAGAATTGAATATATCACAAGCAAAGACAAACCAAAGAATCCCATATCTCAACAGCTGACTATAGGCGATATATCTCTCGCTACGTGGCACGTATGAACTACCTATCCTATGATATAAGTTTCAATCGACCCGTTACAAAATGGCCATATAATGATAGAGGGTATATGAACTAGAGCCGATCGAGCCAAAGGTCTATCTTAGAGCACTCACTACTACACAAATGATGTTTTAGACACTCTTATAAAGACCTTTAAGCAATGTCACAACTTTAAAAGACATTTTAGGCCTGCCAAAATCTTTCAAACCGGTTGTTTAGAATTCCAACAGTCTGAATATGAAACACACATATAGGCCGGTGAATGAAACAACCCGTTCTCAAATACTATCCACACCAGTGAACACGATATACCGGTCTCAAGAACACCTTCTCTATACATTATCATGGCTCTAAAATTTGTTTTACGTTAAGCATAGATCTCCATACTTTATATTGTCCAGTGTGGCATGGATGATTGAAACAACTCATTATAAAACCTCAAAGGCTATTGTATGGAATTGTATTGTAATTGTGTACACAATATTACATAATATATTCAGGGCTATGTTATATTTAGTGTCACTACAACATTCGCGGCTTTCCCCGACGACAAAACGTGCTTAGAGGGCTCACTCCATGTGTATATGGGCCAAGATCGGTTAAGGTTTTTTATGTTTTGTACGTACTTTATAAATAACTAGGATTTGGATTTGATACCCGCGTTTCATTGTGGTGTATTTTGAACATGTTGCGGCGGGGTATCTGTGTCCAATGATTACGTTAGAGAGTTTTTGATAGTTACATGCTACACATGCTTTTCTTGGTACTTGGAAAATATACAGCATAAGATAAATCTTGTTACATGTAAAATATACAGCGTTAGATGAATCTTGTTGCATGTGCCAATGATTACGTTACAAAGTTGATAATAGTATCTCTTGGGATTTTATAACTAGTAAACCATATTTACTATGAGTACGCAGCGGATTGGATCTAGTTTGACATTAAAGATTAACACACGTATATAGATAAAGAAACACTAACCTTTTGTTGAAAGACCTAGATCAAACAACGAGAATCTTCACTTGAAACTTAGTGACTAAGTTGTCACATCTATGATTGCTCACACAAACACGTCCAACGAACACGTCAAGATGTTAGTCTTTATTTCACGTTACACAAACACCATGTGTTGTACTTTCTTGGATTGAAAACCACCAACAACCTTTGTATCGCTAGGACCGAAAATCAATAAACCCTAATTAGGGTTTATGCGATTTTGGTTGAACCAAATTCCAAGAGAACCGAAAACCTTTTGGTTTCAAACCTTGTTGTCACTTTGAGAACTATGTAAACCAAATCCCTTGAACCTTGAATACACACGATCGATTTTGTGAGAAAGAAATTCGCACCAAAAATCCCTTTAAGGGATTACCGAAAATCGAATCAAAGGAAAAAGAGTAAACCGAAAATTTATAAAACCCTTTTAGAGTTTTTTCAAAATCGGTTGGGAGAAGGGAGAGAGAACCTAAACAATTTATATGTGATTTAGGGTTTTCAGTGAATGAAGAATAAGCTAGGGAATGGGTGTTTATATAGGCATCATTACCCTAGTCCTTGTGGAACAATGAAACTTCTTTTCTTTCCTTTTTCCCTCTCCTAAACCGACTCAAAAACCTCTCCCACACAAACACATATGGCCGGCCACATAGGCCCCCCTTTGGTTTAGGTTTTTGTCAATTTAGTCCTTTGGTTATATATTTAAATAATCGTTAGTTAGTTACAAACTTTAACGGCTATTTAAATGCATTTACGTGAAGTATATTAAATAATAAACGCATTCTATGTGTTTAACGTGTGTGCCCCCAATAGGCTCACGTATCTCTAGTCGTATAAACCCCGGATCCAACTACCATATTCCAATAATATCTGCCATAATTTCTAAGGGAGACAATGGCACCGAAGATGGAAGAGATCTCACTGGATAGATTCATTACTTCCCGAAAAAGGGATTTGTTATTGGCTGAGCTGATCAATACTTTTAAAACTTAATCCACGTTGTGGAAGTTCAAGAACGATAAAGAAGTGACATATTTGTGATTCTCAAATTTATTGAACTTCATTGTTCACTAGAGTTAAAACATTCCTACATATGCTTTTTCCTAAACCTTCCTCTGTTAACCACTGGCTGCTATGAAACATGTCTTGAATTAATTCAGGCGGAATACCTTTACCGGCGGACACAATCTTTCCGAATGCACATAGAAAAACATGTATTTATGTTCATAAACAAAAATTAGATTACTGTCGTAATAATACTTTTTGCTTAACATTACTTTTTTAGGAATTTATTCTAAACAGACAAAAAGTTTTGCTAACTGACCAATCGGACCTATTTCCTACCATAAAACTACTCATTTTGACCCATTATCCAGCCTACCCAATCTGTGATACTTGTTTAGATTTCATGCATTTTCATGGATACTTGAATGCTACAGTATCGTAATTTTGTACAAGAAGTCCCATGGTAAAAACTCCTAATCAGTAATCACACAAATTTTTATAATTTACATTAGCATCCACATTGTTAGAAAACTTACTTAAACACCCCCATTACAGTGAACAAATCGTAGCAGTTTTTGATAGCAATTGTCTTCTTGATCAGGTGGTATAAATCCTTAGGGATCTCAGGAGCAAGCCATGTCAAATTGTTAAGCGAAACTGGTCAATAAACATCGTCAATATTTTTGGACACAATCAGAACGATATCAATGCATTCCATGTGCCTTGAGAATTCTGAGAATCTTTGGTGTAGAATAAACGAGATAACACAAACTGATCATGTTGTTTCACACGAATACCAAGATTGATTCTTCCAACAATCGTTGATTCAAACGAATACCGATTATTAGGAGATTCTTAGCACAAACCGCCTGATGACATCAAATAACGTCACATTATTAGCATCATTTATCCCATTTATATTGCTTATTTTATATTGTTTTATATAAGATTTGATACTTAATCACTTATTTGTATGAATCTCAGTTATTATTGAGCATTTGACAACAAATGGAGAAAAACACATGTTTTGGAGCATAAACAAAGAGATTCAAGAAGTCTACTGATTCTGACACTAATACACCATATCATTCTAGAAGAATAAGCCGTATCCCAAGACCTTGATGAACTCAAGACCATTGCCTGACTTTGAAGAATACGTCGTATCTACATCAGGAGATATGCCGTATATGATACTTTGGTCATCTATCAAGAGAAGCACGATCAATAGCCAATACGCCATATCGAGAAGCTTTTATATGTCGTATTCAGTGGCAGTTTATGAATATTCCAGAATATAATAATCATGGAGCCCACGTTAAGTAATCCTAATACGCCATACTGGATCCCTCCAATATGGCGTATCGACCTGATTTCAGAACCTATAAATAGAAAACCTAAAATTCGGTTTTTAATATGCATTAGAAGCTTTTAACCACCAAGTACGATCTATAAATGATTTTAGAAACCAAGAAGGTCCTTCAAGTGCCTCAATTCAATAGGAAAACTCTTGTAATCTCTATACTCTGCTATAAGCGTTCGGTTGGCATAACGTTTTGTTTAGTTTAATCATTCGTCTATGATATTGTCTATTGTTACAATGACTATGGGCTAATACCTATAAGTATTAGCCATGTTTATGATAATTTAATGTTTGGTTTGTTTATATTGATTGTTTACCTTTTCGTTACATGTTGATTATGTTTATCACTTCATGTCTGTTTATGTTTTGATTATGTTTTATTTATCATTCAACTGGATCTAAAATTACAGATAAAGTGTTGTAACTTAATTGTTATTTGGGCGTAGACTAGAGTCTGGGATAAACACTACATACAACTTATCTCTGTTACTCTGGATTAATAGGACTACAAATTTATGCCCCTGTTTCTTACCTTAGTTAACTGAATAGGTAGACTAAGTGGTGACTTAGGATTACACATAACGTTCTATTTCCTTGGGTAAGTGCTCGGACCATGGACTACCAGCATATAGATAACAATTGAACATAAGTGGGTAAAGCCTCGATGAGCTAGGCTTCGATATTCATCGATGTTGTCTCCTAGTATTCACCAATGTTGTCTCCTAGATAGATTACCAACGAACCTACAATTGATCGGGTACACTTCCCGTTAGTGTTAGTTAATAGGTAAAGTCGGCAAAATATAAATAGTAAAACTTGATAAATAAATTACCTACACACAGCGACACACATCAAGTTTTTAGCGTCGTTGCTGGGGAGTGAAATTGTTTAATACTTGTTTATTAGTGTTTTAGTTTAGATTTATTGTTTTTAGTTTAGATTAGTTTGTAATTCTGTATTTTAATTGCTAATTGTTGTTGTATATTTATTTTTCTTTATTCTGCATTTGAATTATTTTGCATATTTGTGTGTTTGATTGTTTTTCTACTTTATTAACTCTTGTTATTTTTCTTCTGGTCGAATACTGAATACGGTGTATCCACGTTCAAAATCTATACAGCGTATTCGACATCAAACATCAATACAACGTATTCAGTTTACTGAATATGACGTATCGATTGTCTGATACAACAGCAATTTTAATTTTTCATAATTAGTTTTCATGTTTAGTTTTCTGTATTCTCTTTCTTCCAAACTTACCATACTGACGATTTTTTGATTCTTTTCAGTAGCTTGAAAAATACTTAACAACGGAAGGTAAGAGAATGACAAAACAAAGCATGTATTCACCTTTTGGAAAAATGTGGTATTTAGCGGATAAGGATGTTTTTGAAGAAGAATACAGGATAGAATCCGAAGTTTTTGACTTGCTAAAAATTGATCTCGATTTATTCACTTACGATACACCTCTTGGGATGGTTTTTGATGAATTTAAATGACTAAGTAGCATGGAGGAAGATTTATTCACTTATGAGTTGGGAGTTGTTGATGATTTTTATTTCCCATGTGTTGAACAACAATATGTGTTAATACAAATAATGTGTAAAAATGTTATTTATATTTTTCGACCTTTCAACGTTTTGATAATAACAAAATGTAAAAATGTTTACGATAAAATTAAACGTTTACAAATTACTAATCGTACAATTCCATTTCTAAGATTAGTAATCACTTAGGGTATGAACAAACAAATCATTAAGCATGATTAGTGATCAGGAAAATATTTTTCTTTTATCCATTACATTTTTACAAAAGAATTTCACAAAATTAATTATACAAAATATTTTCTAATTAAAAGAAAAGTTTTATTAAAAACTTAAAATTTGAAATTAAAATTTTCCTCCCAAAATGGAAGGTTCCATACCAGATACAACGTTCCCCACAAAAAGACAAAAAAGGGAGCGTAGTCTACTTTATAGGCCTGGCGGCCCCCAGATATATCTGGGACCGCCGGGACCGCCGCCAGTGACCGTTGAATTTTCCTGCCTATAAATACTGCTCCATTCCTTGTAGAAAATCAGACCCTTTTGCACGAATTTTCTCACACTTATTTCTCTCTCTAAAAACCTTCTTTCTCTCACTAAATATCTTGATCACTAACTTCTCTTGATCTTGTTTCAAGTGATCTAATATTTTCTTCTCATCTCTTCCCTCTCATTCAAGTGCAAGAGAATAATACTCGTATTTGCCAAAAAATGAAGTGTTGATTAGTGATCTTTCCTCTTTTCTTCTAAGTATCAAATCTCTATTGTAATTATCTTGTGTATTTGTGTGATTCGGATATTGTGTAAATCCGATAGTGTAGATCTAGTGATCGTGTAGTGATTGTGAAGTGGTAGATTGGTTCTAGCTAAGATTAGGACTCGACATTTAGCTTAGTGTCGGAAAATAATGTAAGCGACATGTAAACGGTTTTCTCCGCCTGAAGGGAGCTTGTTGACATAGTGAAATCTCGAGTAGGATACTCGGGGAGTGGAGTAGGGCGAAGAAGAGCTTTGTAGCCGAATGGTATGTGCATAATTACACATACCTTTCACCTAATAAAACGAGCTAAAAAGACCAATAATAACCAACAAATTCAGTAAAATGCATTGTATTCGTTTGTATTGTGAATTGTGTCTTGCAGGTAAAGGATATTACACAAAAGGACAAAAACGAAGCAAAACGGACAAAACCAAGCACGGGAATGGAAAGAGCGCAAGAAATCAAAGCCGAAGGCAAATACATCCTTAATGGGCCAATCCGTACACATTTTAATGGGCCGGGTCAGCCCATTAACATTGTATTTCTATAAACCTTAGCCTTATTTATAAACAAGTCCATCCATTTAACCTAAAACCCTTACCCCATTCTGATAGTTTTATTTATGGAAATATATATTCGAGACATATGTTAATCAAAAGATCTAGATCTTGGCTGTTATTTACCAACGGTGATTTTTCAACCCATTGAACAAATCCCGGAAACCAAATTGATGAGGGTATCCTTTTGAACACATCAGTGATGGTTAAAAAAGAAACTTGCGAAAATAACGAAGCTAAAAAGGTTACTTTTTTAATGCTTTGCCTAGAATAAGAATATGATGATTTTCATGTGTAATACGGCAAAAGAAATTTAGAAAACATTGTTAATCACCCACCAAGGTAATAGTCAAGTCAAAGATAATAAGATCGACCTTTTGGTTCAACAATATGAATAATTCGTCATTTCTGAAGACGAATCTATAGATAGTGCTTTTGCTAGATTTAATACTATTATTACTAGTCTAAAAGCTCTTGATGAAGGTTATTCTAGCAAGAACTATGTTAGGAAATTTCTTAGGGCTCTACATCCTAAATGGAGAGCAAAGGTCACGGCAATTGAAGAGTCAAAAGACTTAACATCACTATCTCTTGATGAACTTATCGGGAACCTCAAAGTTTACGAAATGATCATCAAGAAAGATTCCGAAATAGTCAAAGCAAAAGTTGAAAGGAAATCTCTTGCTTTAAAGGCTAAGAAAGAATCTAGTGATGAAGAGTGTTCGACTTCCAGAATGTGGGGTGTGTTGGGGGGGTGGGGGGGGGGAATGGGGGGGGGGGGGGGGGGGGGGGGGGGGGGGGGGGGGGGGGGGTGGGGGGGGGGGGGGGGGGGGGGGGGGGGGGGGGGCCGGGGAAGATGAAGAGGTGTTCGACTTCGCAAATTGTGGAAAAACTGCGCACAAAGCGTACGACGCGAAATTCTTAAATTAGATTTAATTATCACAATTTTATTTACTAAAATTTATTTAATAAATTATTGTAACATTTTTGATTTCATAAACGTTTTTAAAACGCAAATATCAGTTAAAAGTTTTCTCATTTTATGGACAAAGTTTACATGTGGTACCCGATGGCTACCCATATAAATAATAAACATTTTAAATAAATTTTATAAAACATTTATAAAATACTAGTCGTGTAAATACTCACTTTTTATGAAAAATTCATTTTGAACGCAACGGCGTAACTTTCGTGTCTTGAATCAATCGTTATTTAGCCTAAACGAGTCCCGAACAAGTATTTTACAAAAATTACACTTTTGGTCCCTGTGGTAATATTTACACCATCACCCCCAATCTATTATACACTTGATACATTTTTTTAAAACTTTTTGGTATATATACTCAACCGATTAGGGTTTCCTCATTTTATAACCCTAGCCACCAACACATACTTTCCTCCCTCTCCTCTTATTTTTTCTGGTGCCGCTCCACCACCTCCGGCAAAATTCTGGCCACCCATAACCAAAGATTTCTTACTATATATAAATATAATATATAATAATAATCAATAATTATAATTCAAATATAGTATACGTATTCCAAGAGATTCAAAGAAATTACTTTTATCCAAAGTAAAATCAAAAATCTCTCGGTCGTTTCCCGACGAGGCGTGAATGGAAAATCGAGTGTCGGTTTGGGAATTATGCTTGAAATACAATGGAGGTTTGCTTTTCTAATTCTACTATTAAAATGCAAAAACGAGTAAAGGAAACCTAAAAACGAAAGTGATTTATGTAAAACACGAAAAAAACGAGAACGGGAATCAAATCACGTTCTTTTAAAAAACAAAATTGTAAAATTTTAACCCTACAAAAGCAAATCAAATTTTCCTAGGTCAATAAATATAATAGAAAATTTTAAAAAAAAGAATTATATTTTTTTGATTTTTATTTAATTTAATATGAATTAAAAACGATTTTAATTGAAATTAAATGATTAAAAATACTAAACTAATTGGGAAAATCTGAAAAAAATCTCTAAAGTAGTTTGAATAAAGCTAAATCTAAGAAAAATAAAACGAGCTAAACAGCTTAATGAAATAAGCACGAAATAAGCAAAATAAGTTGTTAAGCTTAATGGGGTATTGACCCACTTGATCAAGAAAAGACTACCTTCACCTGCCCTTACGAGACATTTGCCTATCGTCGCATGCCTTTTGGGTTGTGCAATGCACCAGGCACGTTCCAAAGGTGTATGGTCGCAACCTTTCACGATATGATTGAGAAAACCATGGAAGTCTTCATGGATGATTTCTCGGTATTCGGTGATTCTTTCTCCTCTTGCCTTTCCCATTTAGACAAAATGCTCCAAAGGTGTGAAGACACCAATCTTGTGCTAAATTGGGAAAAATGCCACTTTATGGTCAAGGAAGGAATAGTCCTTGGCCATAAGATTTCTAAGTCCAGGATTGAGGTTGATAAATCAAAAGTTGATGTCATTGCAAAATTTCCTCATCCCACTACCGTGAAGGGTATTCTCAGTTTTCTCGGTCACGCAAGATTCTACCGACAATTTATTCAGGATTTTTTCCAAAATCGCCCGGCCTATGACCCACCTCCTTGAAAAAGAAACTCCGTTATCTTCTCAAAGGAATGCATCGAAACATTTGAAACCCTTAAGATGAAGTTAACCCAGGCTCTAATTCTAGTTGCTCCCGATTGGGACTTGCCCTTTGAAATCATGTGTGATGCAAGTGATTTTGCTGTTGGGGCAGTCCTAGGGCAACGTAAGACCAAGCACTTCCAGCCGATACACTATGCAAGCAAAACTATGACCGAGGCTCAAGCACATTACACTACAACGGAAAAAGAATTACTTGCCGTAGTGTATGCTTTCGAGAAATTCCGGCCATATCTTGTCTTATCCAAAAGCATAGTGTATACGGACCATTCGGCTCTCAAATACTTGCTTGCTAAGCAGGATGCTAAGCCAAGATTGCTCCGGTGGATTTTGCTGCTCCAAGAATTTGATGTCGTTATCCGTGATAAAAAAGGAGCAGAAAATCTCGCCGCAGACCACCTTTCTAGACAGAGAAAAAGGAAATTACGGAAACATTTCCTCTCGAGACACTTGGGATGGTTACCTTTCGTGGTGATGATAATGCCCCATGGTTTGCCGATTTTGCAAACTACCATGCGGGGAATTTTGTGATCAAAGGAATGTCGTCTCAGCAGAAAAGAAAGTTTTTCAAAGACGTCAAACACTACTTTTGGGACGACCCCTTTCTATTCAAGATCTGTGCTGACCAAGTAATTAGGCGTTGTGTTTCGGGGCAAGAAGCTTTTGACATTCTTAAAGCTTGCCACAGTGGACCCACTGGGGGACACTACGGTGCCAATTACACCGCTAAAAAGATCTTCGATTCAGGTTTCTATTGGCCCACGATCTACAAGGATGCCCACGACTTTGTCACCCGATGTGACATTTGTCAACGTCAAGGCAAAATTTCGCAACGTGATGAGATGCCACAAAACTCTATCCAAGTTTGCGAAATCTTTGACATGTGGGGCATTGATTTTATGGGGCCGTTCCCGTCTTCAAGAGGGAACAAATATATACTCGTGGCCGTTGATTATTTATCAAAATGGGTTGAAGCAAAAGCGCTCCCCACCAATGACGCCCGAGTTGTTTGCAAATTTCTTAAATCTCTCTTCGCCAGATTCGGTGCCCCTCGTGCAATCATAAGTGATCGCGGAACCCATTTTTGCAATGACCAATTTGCAAAGGTCATGCTTAAATACGGAGTCACTCATCGTCTCTCCACCGCGTATCATCCACAAACAAGTGGACAAGTTGAGGTATCCAATCGTGGTTTGAAACGAATTCTTGAAAGGACCGTGGGCGAAAATCGTGCCTCTTGGTCGGATAAATTAGATGACGCACTTTGGGCTTTCCGCACAGCTTACAAAACACCCATCGGGTGTACTCCATACAAGTTAGTGTACGGGAAGGCATGTCATCTTCCGATTGAGCTCGAGCACAAAGCTTACTGGGCCCTTAAGCATACAAACTTTGATATCAAAACCGCGGGTGATCACAGCGCTGGTAGACCATAGGGAAAGTTCAACTAAATGAACTTAATGGGCTCGTGATGAAGCTTATGGAGAACATCTTGATCTCTAAAGAAAAGACGATTAGTGATTCACTGACTAAAAGAATCAAAAACACTAACCGAGCAGTTTTTTTCAACGAGGTGTTATGCGATCCATCCTCTTTTAACTCTAGATTAAAGAATTTCCCTCAGGAAAGCTTAAAAACCCGCTGGTCAGGACCTTTTCATTCACCTATCACACAAGTTTTCCCTACTGCACCGTCGAGTTATCCCAAAATACCACCAGGCCAAACTTCAATAGTGAACGTTCATCGTTTAAAGCATTACTTTGGTAGGGACGTACCACAATTGGTAGTACCCTCTGGATCTCAAAACCTTCCCAATGTCAATAAATTCAGTGACTGGTCCAAGCATAGCGACCCTACACAAGCGCTTCGTGGAGGCACACCCCATCTTATCGTGAGTTAATTATGTAGAAATGATATAGTTGTTTTCATGTTGTGTGGAGGCTCGCCTCTTCCATTACCCCGGTTATTTCGTGTTTTTGTTGTAATTTCCAGGATTGCCACGAATGTGAACGACTCTCGTGCTTGTTGTATTTTATCAAGAGTTTTCACATCCTCATCTTCATTTTTTGGAATCCCAGTATCCAAATCCTAATAATCGAGCTACCGTTTTATCTTTATGGCACACTCATAAACAGTAGGCATAGAATTTACGTAGGTAACAACACCGTGCCCTCCTTTTTCAAAACATCGAGGACATGTTAGTTCTAGTATGGGGGGATCTTTCGATTATGGATTTTTTTGCCTGCAAGCCGTTGTTAGCAACAGTATAGTTTATCACGTAATCCCCTTTATATAACCACCAAATTTTTGCAAAAATACCAAAAAATGAAAAATTTAAAAATTTTTTCAAACTAAAAATAAGTGTTTTGTCACAATTGTCCGGCTTTCCTAAAATGGGTAGAGATGAGAATAATTTTTGACACGTCCGATCGGCGGCGGTTTCTGAGCCCTAGCTAGTTTCATCAAATTGTAGCCAAAGCTTTCCAACGCTTCCTATTGCTTGAATTTTAATAAGGTGACAGAACAAGAATATAGAGTTAAATATAAGATATGTGCTGAGCCAAGAATTCCTTCTATACTTATATGAAGTAACAATTGTTGCTTTGTTTCTCCATTAGCTTCTTCTAATCCACCTAATCCATAACGTGCTCTTTTCATTCAACGAAGTCAATCGAATTTTTTTTTAGAGAAAAGCTTCAAATTTGTAGCTTGATTCTTTAAAAAGCGAAGTTTTCTGTTCATAAAATTAGAAAGTTTAAAATACCAAAGAGATTGAATGAACTATTAAAGCAAACATGCATGAATATTAAGATTATGTCCAATAAAGCATACATTTGAGTATATTAGGCAAGTAAAAAGATTGTCGTGATATCCCACTCCGCTAACCGCGAGTTGGGGGTTCAAACTAAGACACTTTACTTCTAGTGATTTGGTGTGTTTGATATCTCACCTGGAAGCCAAGGTTCTAGGTGAGGGATCAACACTAAGACCACCTATCCGAAGCCGTTTTAGCGAAAGAAGGTGTTGATTGGACTTCGTCTTTTAAAGAATCAAGATACAAAATTTTGAAGCTTTTTTCTAAAAACATCGATGACTTAGTTGAATTGGAAAAGCGCACGTATGATAAGGTGTATTAGAAGCTAATTGGGAGAAAAAGCCACTAAGTTACTGCAAATAAGCTCTAGAAGAACTTGGCATCATCCATAACTTATATTTAACTCTATCACTTCTTGTTCTTCACCTTATTAAAATTCAAAGCAATAGAAATTGCGTGAAAGCCTTAGCCTACATTTTGAAGGAACTAGCTAGGGCTCAGAACGCCCGGATTCGAGTCAAAAATTATTCTCAATCTACCCATTAGAAAGCCAGAAATTAGTGACAAAACACTTATTTTATTTTTGAAATTTTTTAATTTTTTCATTTTTTTTTGGTATTTTTGCAAACGTTTGGTGGTAAAAACAGGATTACGTGATAACAATACGTGATAACAACGGCTGCAGGCAAAAATCCATAATCAAAGATCCCCTCCCCATACTAGAACTAACACATCGTTCCGTCTATGATTTTGAAAGGGTAACTACGTAAATCAATGCCGTATTGTATGAAGTGTGCGAAAAGATCAAACGTTAGTACGATTGATTTGGTGATACTGGATTCCCAATAATGAAGCTGAGGATGAGAAAACGCTTGATAAAAATACAAGCACGAGTAGTTTCCTCCCCACAATCCGGCAATCCTGGACATGAACAACACCAAAACACGAAACACGTGTGAATGGAAGAGCGAGCCTCCACACAACAAGAAAAACCATAATCATTTCTACTAATACTACGATAAGCATGGGGTGCCTGCCTCACGAAGCGCTTGAGTTAAGGTCGCTAGCTTGACCCGTCACCTGAATTATTGACATTGTTGAAGGTTTTGGAATATCCGAGACTACCAATTGTGTGGTACGTCCCACCAATTAATGCTTTAAACGATGGACCGGTCCTTTGAAGTTTTGGACCTGGAATTTTGGGAATAACTCGACGAGTCCCGTACGGGGAAAACTTTGTGTGATAGAGAAAGAGTCCTGACCAGCGGTTTTTTAAGCTTCCCTGAGAAAATCGTTAATCAAGATTTTAAAGAGGATGACTCGATCACCCACGATGAAAACGCGGGTTGTTTTGATCTTGAGTCGTGAATCCTCTTTGTCTTTTCTTTATAGATCAAAGAATTCTCATAAGCTTCATCACGGAGCTCATTAAGTTCATTCAGTTGAACTTTCCTATGGTTACCAGCGGTTTTCAGGTCAAAGTTTATATGTTTTAAGGCCCAGTAAGCTTTGTGCTCGAGTTCGATCGGAAGATGACATTGCCACCCGTACACTCCTTTATGGAGTACACCCGATGGTGATTTTAATAAGCTGGTGCGAAAGCCCAAAGTGCGTCATCTAATTTATCCTACCAAGAGTCATGAATTTGCGCCCACGTCCTTTCAAGAATTCGTTTTCAAACCGACGATTGGATACCCTCAACTTGCGCACTGTTTGTGGATGATCGCCGAGGTGGAGATGACCGATGAGTGACTCCTTATTTAAGCCATACGTTTGCTAATTGGTTCATTGCAAAAATGGTTTTTCCGCGATCACTTATGATTGAACGAGGGGCACCGAGAATCTAGCGAAGAGAGGATTTAAGAAGATTTGCAAACAACTTGTGGCGTCATTGTGGAGTAGTTCTTTTGCTACAACCTCATTTTTGATAAATAATCAACGGCCACGAGTATATATTTGTTCCCTCTTGAAGACGGGAACGGCCCCATAAATAACCAATCCCTAGACTCAGAATACTTTCACAAACTTAGTATGGTAATTTTGTGCATCTCATCCCGTTGTGAAATTTTTCCTTGACGCTGGCATGAGTTGCAGTTTTTAACCAACTCATGGGCATCTTTGTAGATTGTGGGCCAAAAGAATCCAGAATCGAAGACTTTTCTTGCTGTGTAGTTAACACCGTGATGTCCACCGGTTGGACCATCGTGGCAAGCCATGGATGTTTCATGGCTTCCTTTGCCAAAAACAAAACGCTCGAATAACTGTGATCCGCACAGATTTTTAAACAGAAAGTTGGTCTATCCCAAAAGTATTTGCGTTCACGTCTTTTGAAGAATTTTCTTTCTGCTGTCGACATCCTTTTGATCTATGAAAATATCCCCGGCATGGTAGTTTGCGATGTCAGCAAACCATGGGACTAGCATCAAGAACAGCAATCGAACTAAGATTTTTCAAGAGAAACTTTTTCATTTATCACCTTTTGGATCAGCTCATACCCTTGTGAGGCTTCTCTAATCGTTAGAGTTGATCATCGCTAGGTTTCACATCTCCTTTCGTGTCACACTACATAAAGTCGAACTCTTGAAGGAGCAGAACCCATCGAACAATCTCGCCTTTGAGAATCTTTCTTACAAAGATATATTTTGAGTGCGGAATGATCCGTAAAACACATTGCATTTGTTCATAACAAGTGTAAGAACGTAATTTTTTTTCGAATGCGTACACCACGGCTAACATTTCTTTCTCTGTCGTGGTGTAACGTGATTCCGCCTCATTCATTGTTTTACTTGCATATGATAGGCCCCTGAATGTTGCTCAGGACGTTTTCCAAGACTGCACCTAAGCAAATCACTTAGCATCGCACATAAGTTCAAATGTTCATTCCAGTCTGGCAATCAGGATTGGAGCCCGTTTAGATCATTTTTGAGAGTGTTAAATTGCTCAATACACCTTGGAGAAACAAAACGGAGGTCTCTTTTTCAAGCAATGGGTTTTAAGGGACGGGCTATTTTTGAGAAATTCTGGATGAATCTTCTATAAAACCCGGCATGCCCAAGAAAACTACGGACACCTTTTACAGTAGTCGGGTGAGGGAGCTTAGCGATAACGTCAATCTTAGCTCGATCAACCTCAATTCCCGACTTTGAGATTTTATGCAGTACAATGCCTACCTTAACCATTGAAATGGCTTTTCTCCCAGGTTTAGAGCTAAATTGGTGTCTTCCACCGCTTAAGCATCTTTTTCAATGGTTAAAGCATGTATAGAAAGAAATTCCAAAAACCGAAAAGTCATCCATGAAAACTTCCATCATTTTTTTCGATCTGTCGTTAGGAAGATTGCCATCATACATTTCTCTGTAATATGCCCTGTGCATTGCAGAGGCCAAAGGGCAAGTCTTTGCCGTAGGCAAAGGTACCGTATGGGCAAGTAAATGTTGTCTTTTCCTGATCATTAGGGTCGATGGTTAATTGAAATAACCTTAGTAACGCCTCGAGAAAACAATAGTATTCGTTTCCCGCTAGCCTGCTCAAGCATTTGTCCATGAAAGGTGTAGTGGAAAATGTCGTTTTCGGGTGGCTTCATATTCAACTTTTGGTAGTCAAGTGCATACTCGCCATCCCGGTAACTAATCGAGTTGGTATCAATTCATTTTGCACATTCTCAACTACGGTAAAACCACCTTTTCCTTGGTACACAATGTACCGGCTTACCCAGGACAATCCGAGATAGGTAAATTAATCCAGTGTCAAGAAGTTTTTTTTTCAACTTCTTTTTTTTGAATGACCACGGGATTTTTAGGTTACCCGTCCTCTGATGTTGTGGACAGCTGGTTGTGTAGTCGCTCTTCCATTAGAATTTTGTTGAGTATAAAATTCCGGTTAATACCCTTGAATCGAGAGTTTTCCAAGCGATGGCTCCTTGTGGGAACTGCAACACCTTTATGAATCGGCTGACTCCAAGACACTCAAATCTTTATCAATGATGACTGTAACTTTGTTGTCACCCCTCCAAAAATGCATATTCGAGGTGGCGGAGGTAAGTCCTTGATCACGACCTCGAATGTTCATCAAATTGATGTTTCATGGTTTTGGCTTCCACAAACTTAAGTTCTTTCTAACCCTCAGGAAAATAATTTGAATGGTTATGAAGTGGTGAAAAGGTCTCACTAATTTAGGAAGCTTCAAGAAGAAGAATGATCCATCCATCGGGGATCACATTCCGGCATCATCAATTCCTGACTTATATACAAGTATCAGAAAGTATCAGCTTCGATTACTTCAGAATGAAATCACTACCAACCAAATTGATGAAGGGTGGGAGAAGTTGGTATTCAACAATCGGATCAAAGTAAGGAGATGTGAATTTTCCATTTGATAGATACTTCCGAGTAACCTAAAATCTCTGGTAAATAATCGCACAAGCTAAATCATAAAGTCGACCTTTGTTAACTGATTCTATGGCATTGTAGGATAATAAATTTTTCGTTGCACCTAAAAAATCTTTGAAAGTCAACGGAGGGGGGGGGGGTTTGGGGGGGGGGGGGGGGGGGGGGGGGGGGGGGGATGGCGGTGTTTGGTCAGTCCAGGGGCGTGGTAGAGGTCATTTTTCCCACCGTGTACATCAAGTATCAAGGCTCTTGCCGTTCTTCAAAATGGTACCGCTCCTCACGTATCCGAGGCCGGAACTGCTAGTGGGTCGGGTGATCAAAGTACCAACTTGACCGGCCACCAAACTGTCGTTTTTTGCCCCTACGCCTGGGAACCTCTCCCAAAGCTACCCAGACCTCTTTACTGATCTACAGCTCTGTGGGTAGTGGACGGTTTAGCACGTAACTTCTGAACGTCGAGTAACAACTATTTTAGGTCCAGTCTTTGGAGATTAAGCTTTTCAAAAACGGAGAGCGTCAAGTTGATTGCTGCACCGAGATCGGCCAGGGCAATCATTCATCCAACTCTGGGAAATCACACGGTATCAGAAATCTACCCGGGTCTCCTAATTTTTCGGGAAATGTCTTTAGGATGACTGCCGAGCAATTTTCATTAACCGGTGTTTTGGTTAATTCCAAGATCTTGTCTTTGTTGTTCAAAAGCTTTCTGAACATCGGTGCAAACTTAGGCATGTGCAGGAGAGCATCCGCGAAGCTCAGCTCGAAGTGGAGATTCCGAAAAATTTCCATAAATTTCAAAGCTAAAAGGTCGTCCTTTTCGCAGATTTTCTCCTTGTTTACCCTAGATGGATATGGTAAAGTCGTTTTGGTTCTAGCAGTGACAACTGGTTCATCAATTTGGACTATCGGAGGTTGGACGTCTTTGGTACTTCCGTTAGGAAGCACCGTGTCCTTTGTCACCTCGGTTTCAACTTCCACCACCGGAGGTGGAATTTGAGGTCCATCATATGAAACACCGCTTCTGGTGGTGATTGCTTTCAATTCACCCTTCGGGTTAGCAATGGTGTTGCTAGGAAGAGAACCCGAACTTGAAGTAGAAGCTTGGTTAGAATTTACTATTTTGGTGAGCAAGTCGGTTATGTTGGACATTTGGTTTTGCATGTTTTGCATAACCGCATCATTAGCCTTGGACCATAGCTCTCAAAATCAGTTTTTGACACACCGAAGCTTGATGAGCTGGAGCTTGTGTAAGGTGGGGTGTTGATTAACCGGGGGTTGATACATTGGGGCTTGTTGTTGAACCTGGGGTCGTTGGATTTGACCCTGGTTGTAGCCATTCCCACGGTTTTGGTTTTGGTTCCAACGATTCTGATTGTTGGCTTGGCTGTTGTGTTGCATGGGAGGAAAACCGGGTGGTCTGATTTGGTTTGCCATCGGTGGCGGACGTATCCCCACCCGGAATTTCCTTGGTTAAATTTGAGCGGCATGCTTGCGAGACGTAATTCTTGGATGTTATCTCGTAATTTTTGCTTTCGTGCCGGATAATTACGATTGAGTGGTCACCACCGCAGTAACCCAACTTTGCTCAACATGCTTTAAACGGGAAGTGGAGCTGGAACTGGAGATGTCTGCGGTGTCGAGAAGTAAGAGTCTCTAACCATAAGCTATTTTTTCAGATTCAGCAACATCGGAGATACTTCCGAGGTGGAAGCGCTCGTACTCAATAAGCAACAATGGCTTTGTTTCGGGAGTACAAACTTTGGGACTGCACTTACATGATGCATTGATCCAAATCAGCGGCCCTTTTGTCCAAAAAGGATTACCACCTGCGGCTGAGTTCAAAGAGTCATGAATCAATCTTACATTTAAGGCATTTGTAAAATTATCAGTTGGTGAAGCTCCGAGAATCCAGGATGTGGACATGCTCCGGAGAAGATCTTTGAATCGATCCCAAGCCTCAACTAACGACTCATCAAATCTTTGTTTGAAATTAGTAAATTTCATTCCGAATATTAGTCGTTTTTAGAAGGTGGGAATAACTTGTATTTAATGAATTTAGCAACGAGGTCATCCCATGTCTGAATTGATCGAGGGGGTTCTTTTCAAGCTAAATCCGGAGCCTGCCGCCCTCGAGAGAGAAAGGAAAAGCATCAACTTAATTGATGTGGTCGGGACATTAGGATATCTCAAAGAGAGGGATTTTAAATGAAGTAACGATGTGGGCATGTGGTCTCTTGTCATTTCCGAAGAACTGCTTGTTCTGGACAAGAGTTAGTAACCCATGCTTGATCTCAAAATTTGCTGCCTCGATTTTCAGGAACAACAATTGCGTCCTCGTATCCCTCGGTGGGAGCCTGGAGCAATTCTGCCATAGTTCGATTATCAGCCATCGTATCTTTGGGAGGTTTAACAAGATTCGGCGAATTCGTTGACTTTCTGTTTTTCGATGGTTTACGGCTTGAGAACGAGTGGAGCATTGCACAAAATAGAAATATAAAAAGAAAATTTACACGTAAAAAATTTTTTGGATTTTTAATGATTATTCACAATGATTTTTACTGACAATTAATAAGACAACCTTTCAACCAAATAATCTACTTACTTCACGGTATGCTCTCAAAAAGATAAACGCACAGGTGAGCGGAGGAGTAGGAATAGCGCGAAGCTTATTTCTCCTTTCGGGTCGTAGTTCCTAGAACACCTCCTTATACCCACTTTATAAGCTTGTTTAACTTTTCAAGTAGCCGTATTTCGTAAGAGACACAAATGGCAAGCTTTTAAAATCTTTTGTTCTATTGTGGAACCAATAAGTTCACCGGAAGTTATTATGATAATACCTCTATTGAGAATATTATATTTTGGTATTTTTACCAATTTATGAATTTTATTTCTTTTTATGGAAAATGTTTTTATATTTTTGGTTTTTCTTTTGTTTTTATATGATAATTATATTAATAAAAGAAAATAAAAATATTTTTGTACTTTTTATGTTTTTATAGAAGAAAATATTCACAGATGTAAACACAAATTATCAAAAGTAACGATAATCGTTTCACAGCCTCCCCGGCAGCGGCGCCAAAATTTGACCCGCGCGAACTCACCCCTTATTTTTGTGTGTAAATAAACGTAAACATATATAAACACACAACAAGGGACGAAAACACGCGAGAGCAATGAAACCGGAAGCAGTATAGAGTGTTCCCGGGTCGTTATGTCCCAACGAGGCTATGGATGGAAAATCGAGAGACGATTGATGATTTATGTTTGAATATGACAAGGAATGATTGGGAACAAACTTAATGAGCAAATGCACATAAAAGAAAGGCAAGCAAATTAAATAAGCTGGAACAAGAATAAAAGCTAGAAATGGTAAACACACTTAAAACTTTTAAACTAAGACACAAATAGGCTCAAATAAGCTTAAGGCAAATTCTAACTCTAAATAAGCAAATACAAAAAGCAATTAAGCTAAATTAAACAAGATAAACACAACAGTACTAACAACAGTACTAACAGTATTAACTACCAGTACTAACTTGGAGTTAGTACTGCTAGCTTTAAGTTAGTACTGGCAAGCTTACTGTTTAGTACTGCTAGCTTAACAAAGCCAAATGAATACAAGAAATAACAAATAAGCTAAACAGATAATCACCCAACCTTAATAAGCACTTAATAATAGGAAGTAAACAACTATAATATAACAAATGTCAAATAAGCAAAAAAAGCATTACAAACTGATACATTATTGAAAATACTTGAAAGAAAATAATCTTTAAATAAGCTTTACTCCTAAAAACAATAAAAGGAAAAAATGGTTTAACCTACTCTAAAAAGCAAATAAATCTTAAAATAAGCAGAAATATAAGCAGATAAAGCTAAAAAAAAACCACCTAGTACTAGCGTTTTACCTACCAGAACTAACGTAGAGTTAATTACTTCCTAGGCTTAAGTTAGTACTGCTAGGCTTAAGTTAGTACTGCTAGTTTTTAAAATAGCAAAAATGAACTAGCAGTACTAACTAAAGGGTTAGTACTGTTAGTTCAAAATTCCCCTTAAAGTCTTCACAAATCATTTTTCTTTTATATTAAGCTGATTTGGTCCTTAATTATTAAAAACAGATTGATAAATAACAAGATAGAATACTTATAAACAGGTTTTAGTCAAGAATAAGCACTAATAAGCAGTTCTACAGTAAATAAAAAAACAAGAAATAAGGGGGGGGGGGGGGGAGGGGAAACTTACAACACCCATGCTCAAAACAGGCTAAACCAAGTATCTACAAGCTCTAGCTTGCATAAAACAAGCAAGTATGTCCATAAGCCCATCCATAACTGGCTTATATCATCCCATAACATAACAGTGGTATATTGAGAGTGAATATTTGTGATTTTCTTCTTACTACTTAACTTTTTATTTTTACTGACAAAACAGCTTATACGTAAGCTGTGGTGAGAGCTTATTACAGAACAATATGATTAGAAAACTTAACACTGGTATTGTAAATATGAACTTAAAAACTCAAATTTGCATTAAAACTTGAAAATGTTACAAAGCTGAAAGTAAAAGCTGTAAATGACTTTAAAAAAACTGAAAATTAAACTTAAGATATTCTAAAATTAACTAGTTACTAAGATGCCTCAAAGGCTTACAAAAGGCTCTATTTATAGCCGAAGTCTTCATCATCTTTGGACTTGCTGCTTTGTTTTCTTTTGTTAGATGCCTTCAACCAAGTGGTGCTGTTGGAGAGGGGATTCTACATAAACCCCATCCTTTATTAGTCATTTGTGCTTCTTTGGAGGCAATCTCAGCCATCGAAGATACTTGGGAAAGGTGAGGGATTGCCAACATGGCTTTTATACAGCTGGGGGGAAGTTAGTAGGGTGGATGAAATGATTTTGGCTAGGGTGTCGAGTGGTTTTGCAGGGGAGAAGTATGGGGCGACATACAAGTTGTACCTGGGTTTGTTGGGCGGGAAAGAAGGCTTTATGGGAAGGAAGGCAGTTTTGTCCCCCCAATTATATAACATGAATTGTGATCTCTGCCCGGGTTGGCATTATGTCCCTCAAACTTGGTATTTTAGTAATACAACTTGAGGTTTGGCAGTTATAGTCCCTCAAGTTGTATTTTCTTCACTTGGATGACTTTTGACTTTGCCCTTTCCACCCTGTGCTTGGATTTGTTTGTTTTTGGCTTTTTTTTTTGTTCCTTTTCTTGAATATCCGTTTCCTGCACAATACAAATGCAAAACATACAATACAATGTAATTTTTTGGTACTTTTTAGTCATTTAAAGTCCTTTTCAAAATGGAAAATGGTATTGTAATTAAGCACATACCACGGCTCCCCAAAAAATATGTTGTTTAAGACAGACGGGCCATGCTATGATACCAACGTCATCAGATGGAGACAAAGGCTAGATTATCCAGAGAGGCTTGGAGGCGATCGATGGATGCGAGTGATCTTGCCCGCGGAGAGGTTATGTCACTGCGCACTACAGTACTGGCTCAGATGTCAGAGATTAGAGAGTTGCATGATGCTGATCGTAGGAGACAGGCGGTGATTTTAGAGATGTTTAAAGGCAGACCAGAGAGATATGCATAAAACATGGTACTGTGAAAGGTAAAGGAGAGTAAGAGAGTTGAGGATAGCTGATCATACCCGACAGCAGCAGCTTATACAGACATTGACAGTTATGCAGTCTCTACAGAGAGAGGTGACTCCACTACTGGGACAGGTGACCACCTTGCAGGGGCAGGTGACAGCATTACAGGGACAGGTCACAGCACTACAGGGACAGGTTACCGTACTACAGGGACAGCAGGGACCCGTTGGAGGTCCTGCACAGCCAGAGCTGCCAGAGGAGGCTGGTAGCAGTTCATAGATTAGATCATATTATGGCTAGTCATTTTGTATATAGCCTACTAAGTATTACGGGTTTAATCCCGGCTAGTAAGGCTTTAGGTTGTTATGTTTATTTTGTAACCTAAACGTTATGATCACAATTTAGTAATCTGACCATCATGTATGTTTTCCAATTTATATATGGAATGGTTGTATTATGTCACGTTTGTAATCGAATTTGTTTATGAATGAATGTCGATTTGGTTATATCATTGTTGATTACAATTCAGTTGTATATTTTCACTGTTTATTAGATCTCACTTTATTTATCAAGTATATGTCATGGTCATGGTTGTGATTTATGAAATCAAACTGGAATAGTGTATTTTTCTTGTGATTGAAGAAAATGGCACCAAAACAAGCCACAAGGTCAACACCGGTCACAACAACCCCAACCCCAATAGCAACCACCACCACATCGGTCACTAATGCCCAACTTCAGGCAATGATTGACCAAGGGTGTCAGTGCCCGACTGTTGTGCAGCACGTAATCAACAGAAATGGCGATGACAGCCACACTTCGGGAACGGGTGGCAGAAGGACTGAACGCATTGTTCAAGAATGCACTTACCAAGACTTTATGAAGTGCAAACCTCTATATTTCAAAGGCACTGAGGGAGTTGTTGAATTAACTCAATGGTTCGAAAGGATGGAGACTGTTTTCCACATAAGCAATTGCCCTATGGAAAATCAGGTTAAATTTTCCACATGTACTCTTCAGCAGGTACTCTAACATGGTGGAATTCCCATGTTAGGAATGTATAGATCATGATGTGGCATATCCAATACTTGGGCCGATCTGAGGACGAGATGACTAGACAAGTATTTTCCAAGAACTGAGATGAAAAACTCGAGGCTTAATTCATGGAATTTAAAGTGAAGGGTACTGATGTGATAGGGTACAACCAATGTTTCTAGGAACTAGCATTGCGTTTGTTAGGGATGTTTTCCGAGGAGTCTGACAAGAATTGAAAGTACGTCCGCGGATACCCGACATGATCCATGGACACATGTAGCATCAAAACCAAAACCATGCAAGAGACTGTTTGAAATGGCACACTGTAACTGAGTGGATAAAAAGTCATCACTATTTTTGAAAGACAGGCTGAGAACAAAAGGAAGTTTGAAAACACTTCCCGAAACAATCAAAACCAACAACAACATAACAAGAGGCAGAACACTGGTAGGGCCTATACTGCAGGGACTGGTGGAAAGGAGCCATATGGGGGATCTAAACCCCTATGCGCTAAATGCAACTATCACCACGATGGTCCGTGTGCTCCAAAATGCCATAAATGCAACAAATTTGGCCATTTAGCCCATGACTATAGGAGTGTGGGAAATGCCAACAATGCTTAACAAACCAGAGGGCACTGGGTCAGGCCAGAAACCTACTTGCTTCGAGTGTGGAGTTCAAGGACACTACAAGAGGGAATGCCCAAAGCTAAAGAACAACAAAAACCGTGGAAATCAGGGTGGTAATGACAGGGCTCCAGCCAAAGTGTATGTAGTGGGACGTGCAGGGACAAACCCAGACTCCAACGTCGTGACGGGTACGTTCCTTCTCAACAACCGCTATGCTTCTATATTATTTGATACTGGTGCGATAGATTTGTATCCACTACATTTAAGTTTCTCGAATGATATCACGCCATCTACCTTAGATGACTATTTATGTGAACTAGCTGACGGGAGGATCAATTGGGTTAAACACTATCCATAGGGTTTCACATAAAATCTCCTAAACCACCCATTTCAACATAAATTTAATTCCCGGTAGAACTTGGTAGTTTCGTGACGCGATAATTGGGATGGATTGTTTGGCCAAAGTACCAAGCAGCTCATTATGTGTGTGCCAAGAAGATCGTTTTGTATCCCCTAGTAAATGAAACATTAATTGTTCTCGATATGTAAAGGCAACCAGTACACAGTTCGTCTACACATTATCTCGTACTCCAAAACACAAGAATACATGCTAAAAGGATGTCCAGTCTTTTTGGCACATGTCACTACAAATAAGGTTGAAGACAAGTCGGAGAAGAAGCGACTTAAGGATGTACCAAATTCAAGAAATATTCCTGAAGTCATTCATGAGGACTTTCGCCGGTCTTCCTCCGACTCGATTAGGTGGAATTCCAATCGATTTTGGTACCTATGCCTGCACCCCGTACTCGGCACCTTATCGATTGGCCCTTCTGAAAAGAAAGAGTTGTCAGAGCAACTAAAAAGAAAATATCTTGACAAAAAGCTTTAAAAGACCCTAGTTCCTCACACTTGGGGAGCTCTAGGTTTTTCTGACAGTTTTCTCTTGTTTCTTAGGTTTGACAAACTCTATCTTAGCAATACTATGCTTAACTGTTTTCTTCTCAGTTTTAGTTTGAGACACATTTTCTTCCTCACTATTTGACACCTAATCTTTAATAATTAGGGAATCATCAGACTTCCTAACTACTTTAGACACTTCTTCATCAGACTTTATGTTGTCAACTACATGCTTATTAACAAACTCATCTAAACCAATAAAAGACAAATCAGGTGCTGGAGGTATGAAATTTCCTGTGTAGGGAGGTGGAACTACATTATATTTTTCATAGCCTAAACCTTTCTTACAATTATCAACAATTTGACACTCTATGAGCTTGTTTAAACTATTAGATGCATTTTCAAATTTATCTACATTAAATTGAATGCTATCTTTTTCTTTTTGAAAATTTTCAAGCTTTTTCCTAAGCTCTCTAATAGTTATTTATCCTACTTGAATATCCCATTTTAAGCCATTAATGTTTTCTACATAAATAGACTCATTCTTTTTATAAAATTCAAGTTTTTCTTCCACTGATTCTAAACCTGTTTTATAACCTAAAACCATTAAACTAGATTTCTCTAAATCTCTTAATAGTTGATCATTTTGAGATTTAAGTAATTTAACAGTTTCCATACAAGATTTTGAACAATTTGAATCATTGGATACCTCTTAGAACTTGAAGATGAGTAAGTTATGAGTGCATAATTAGGTCATTCCTCTGCCTAATCACTCCAGTCATATCCACCAAGACCATCACATGACACTAAAGCTGTGGAAGTAGTTGTTTCCACAAGCACACTCCTTTTTGAGATTTCCTTGTTCTTGTTATCTTGATTTCTTGGAGCTCTGCACTCCCTAGCAAAATGTCTCCTCTTGTGGCAGTTGTAACACTCTACTTTGGACTTATCAAAACCAATAGTCTCATTTCCATTAAGAGTAAGCTTTCTTCATGTATTCTTCAAAAACCTTCTAGCCCTCATAGTCAACATGGCCATTTGCCATCTCAAATCCATCTCTTCTATGTCATCAGGATGGATTTGTTACAAGTCATCATGTGCAAGTTGAGGACTATTTGGTTGACTAGCAAAGAATAAAAAATTACAGCATCACTCAAGTTATCAATATTTGTATAATAAGCAGCATTAACTTGAGTGCTAGCAGTAGAAACTCCATGAGCATCATTAACTGCTTCATTAGAGCTGCTGGTGTTGTTATTTGAAGAGGACACAAAAGCCATGTTCTGTGTGTTTGAACTTGAGCTAGACATCCCTTTGAATTTTGGTTCATACACCTTAAGGTTCTTATAGAGATCATCCATGCTCATTGTTTCTAACTCAGCTTTATTCCTCCACACAACAGCATGCGTGTTCCACTCAGGTGACAAGCTTCTTAATAACTTTTGATTAACATCTTCTTGTGAAAGCTTTTCATCCAAAAGATCTAACTGACTCACAAACTTTTGAAGCCTATCAAAGGTTTGATCAAGCATCTCTGATCTTGGAGCAGTGAAGTTTTCATATTGCTGCTTTAAGAGATTTCTTTGAGTCTTCTTAGTAGCTGCATTCTCACCAAATCTCTTTTCAACAGCTTCCAGCAACAGCTTAGCATCTTTTATAGAGTTAAACTTTAAATGATTTTCATTGGAAATGCCCATCAATAAAGTACTTCTAGCCTTTACTTCTAATCTTCTCTGACCCTTATCTTCAGCAGATGTAATAGGCATCACTTTTTCAACACCTTCCACAACTACTGTTTTTGGCAAGGTTGCACCATTATCTATGACTTCCTACAGTGGATAGTCAATCATCTGGATGTATTGTTCAATCCTCATCCTCCATAACTCAAACTCACCCGGTTTGAGCATAGGAACTTTGGATGCAGCCACCATGTGTGCAGAATCTTGATCCATATCTTCTGGAAAAGTTTCTCAAAGCAACAAGCTCTGATACCACTTTGTGATCCCACTTTAATAGATCGAATTCCATAAGCTTGTATAAGGATTAGTTATATTAGATAAATCTAACACAACTATAGTAGAAACTTTGTTTGAATGTATTAAGGATTATACGTAATCTAATCTTTAACATTAAGAAGAACTATAAATGAAACGGTAATTATATGAACATATAATTCAACAAACAAAAGCTCCAATATTATTAATAATACGAAAACTCTCAAAGTATTAGGGTTACAAAGACCTTGAAGCTATGATAATTCTATGAATTACTCATTTTTGATACATTATGAAAACTATATCAAACTCTATGCCCTAGGACCTCCTTTTATACACCAAGGAGTCCTACTCGGCTTACAATACTTTCCTAAGAATATCAAATCAAATCTTTTAAACAAATAATTTATACATATCTTTTACACAAATAATTCATATAAATCACATAAGTAGTACTAACTAACTCAGCAATACTAACTTCTTCACTAGCAGCATTAACTTTGTACTAACAGTAGTAACTTTTGTACTAATAGTAGTAACTACTTAGCAGTTTTTCTTCTAAGTCTCTGAGCAGCACTAATATGCACTAGCAGTAGTAACTTTACACTAGTCGTACTAACTGTATACTAGCAGTACTAACTGTGTACTAGCAGTAGTAAATACTTAGCATTTTTTCTTTGAAGTTCTTGAGCAGTACTAACACAACTGAGCAGCATTAACTCTGATATAACCAGTAGTAATACTAGCAGCATTAAGAAGGCTTTTAATCCCAACACCAAAACTGTGCCAGTCTCTCAGGCTGAAATCCCCCTTATCATTAGTTTAGGTTTAACTTAGGTTTAACATAAATTAGATTAATTTAGTACTAAAATACTGATAGAATTAGGAGTTAACGCTCTCGCTCTTAGTGATCGACACCCTACTTACCATGAAGCTACAACTGATCGAGTACACTGCCCGTTAAAGGGTTGTTTTTAGGAATAGTCGGCATAAAATAAATGGTAAAACTTGATAATAGATAACAACCTACACGAAGACACACCACCAATGTTCTTAAAAGTACCCAAATAAACGGATAAAGTGAAAAGAAAAAGGCAAAATAAATTAGTACTCCCCTGGTTTTGCTTAATAAAGGAGAAGAATCAAATGATGAGTTGGCTAAATCGTCATTCAAGAATCGTCTACATGAAACTCCTCAAAACTCTTGGGCTTTTCCTCATCAAATGTAACTTGGACAAGAAACAATACACCTAGCGTAAAATTGGCAGGATAATAATATACAATGATATGATTAGGGTTTTGATATTACGAAAGCAATAAAGACATGATGAATGTGCTAGATGAAATCGTGGTTTTCTGCAAGTTTTAGGAAAATTACAAATTATGAAAATTATACAAAATTATTCTTTCAAAAATAATAAAATTCGAATTTTTACAGTTCTGGAGACGCGATTTCGTCAGGATAAATCCTGACGCCTTGAGGATATATCCTGACACCGTCTCCAGGGGCTGTTTAAATTCACATTCGTTTTCTTGGAAAATTTTATGCACGCAATTCCTATTAGTTGTTTCCTGTAAAAATTATAACACCCCGTGTTTTCAAGTCATTGACGATGTCGATAAATCTACTATTTTATTTTTAGTGTCGTACGCTTTTGCTTGTAATTTCATGTATTAAGTAAAATCGCGTAAGCTAAAAATTAGCGTTCATTGTAAACAGGCACCAAACAATTAAACGTTTACATCAAGCAAGTATTAAATAATTTTTTTGAGAATAATTATGGTCTTTGTTCATTTTATTTTTATCGGTTACGTAAAGTGTATACGTTTCGCGATAAATTAAGTTTAGGCATACCCGGAACCACAAAAATAATTCTACGCTTCAACAAATACCCACGTTTATACCCAATACCCAAAATTTACTCCATATTATCACCACATTGTACATATGGCCAGATAGGGATAGCAATATCCATAAGAAAACCAAAATATCTAAGTTAAGAACATCCCTCCATGTTTTCATGGGATGTTCTCAACTATTAGGGAACAACAAGTGCATATGGCCATGCCTAGGACCAAGAGTCTTCCTTAAGACCCTCCACATGTTTCTTGACCAACTATTGCATACTTTTTGACCATTTCATCCCATATAATGCAAGTAACTAATGAGAGATATCATTCACAACTCATAACACTTAGTAAAAATCACAAAAATCCTTCCTTTTGCTCTATCAAAGCCCACGGCTTGAAACACCCCTCTAACCAAATCCATACAAAATTTTATACAACCTATACACACATATACACATCATTCCTAAGATATTCTAAGATGTTTCCAAGCATTGGTTAGCCATTTGCAAGTAATTATCAAGAAAAGTAAGATTAGGGTTTCATAACCTAATCTAGGGTTTCATATTGTGCAAGCTTTGGTTTTAAATCTAAACAAGGGTTTAGATTGTGTTAGTCATCATCTTCATTCATCATAAGGTCATCTTGAACTCTTTATGTTCTTACAATTTTCATTATATGCATATGTTAGTTCATTATAGCTTGAATCACCATTTAGGATTTTGATCATGTAAAAAGGAGTTTCTACTTGTTGTCATCATTTTGTACACTTTCACATATCTCATGATGTTAATGACATCATGTTAAAATGGACACATAAGTGATTTACACTCTTGGTTAAGCATAAAAATGATTATGTATTAATTAGGGTTTATAAAGTTATTTAATATGTTTCAAGTAAAAGAAATGCAAATGACATGTTAATGTTGATTATGGACTTTTAGTCATGTTATATGAACACTAAAATAAGATTATATTAGAAGTATAAATCTTGTACAGTATGGTTTATATGTAAAAAGGGTTATGTATAAACTAGTGATTTAAAGGTTACTTATGGAATTTATGGTTTAAAAAGTGTTATTATGAACTTGGTAACTTGGACATATGAGGACAATGATGGACCAATGGACTAATATATGTATGACATATAACATATATGATATTTAAGACTTGTGGTAAAGTCACAAAGTTGAAAGTATGAAAACAAAGTTAAATATGGACTTAAGAAAGTCATTCAATATTTCTGTCAAAAAGTTGTATAAAAATATATTTATTTTATATTTTTATAAAATACTACATCTCAAGACGAATCCGGGCATGTAAGAAACTTGATAAACGGATTGATAACGAAAAAGTTACGGTAGAAACAAGTTATACGATAAATAAACGGATATATAAAAGAATTTTTATAAAACAATTTATAAAAATTATATAAAACAGCAAGTTTGGTATTTTTAACAGATTACACATATTTTTAGGATTCCAAAATGATAAGAATCGTAATTTTTCAATTAATAACGAATGAGTTATGAATTTCACGAGTTTACGACAATTAATACTTTTATAAAACAATTTTTATAAAAGTTACTATTCATGACAGAAACTTTTATTTTTGTAAACCTCATAAATCAATAGAACTTTCAATTACGAGAACGTGCTCGAAAGAATCGCTAAAAACGGAGCTATAACGAATAAAATATGACGTTTACGGGTTTTACGATAACTAAAACTATAAAAATAACTTTATAACTGGTGTGAACAGTAAAAAGTACTGTTCATCAGAGGATCAAAAATATGAAAATGTTAAATTATGATAACTCGTCCTAATACGAAAGCGTGGGCATAAGAAACGTCAAAATCGGGCTTAAAACGCGAAAGTTACGCCAGTTTTACTACAACGGGAAATATAAACGTTTTAACTTATTAAACACAATTTTTCCAAAACAATTAGATGGTGATTAGCTATATAGAATTATGCATGGTAGTAATTACCCAATGTGATTAGTACTTATACAACCTTAAATTAAATAGGTTGCATCTGACGATTTACGTGACGCATTATCTGTGATATTCTTGTTATTCGCTCACTCAAGGTGAGTTCATAGCCCCACGTTTTACATGCTTTTGTTTTACAAAGTTTTTGGGGTGAGAAACATGCAATGTTTTACAACTGGACACAAGTGGTTAAGTTTCATATTATGATTACGTTGCCTAAGTAGCGATAACCCTAGTTGAGCCCATTATCATGAACTGTCAGTTACTGGATTGTGAGCGCGAATGATATGAATAGATCTATTGGGATTGACATCCCCGTTCGGGTGATTAGCTATCACTGGGCAAACGAACGTATACCATGTCGAACATAGGATGTTGTGGGTTAGAACATCATCACGGGCAATGTAGGCCATTTATATGGTATTCATTTATGTCAAGCTTCAGTGTCATGAGCTTAGGGCAACGTAATTACATTTATATGATGTCTGCATCTGTTGCATTATCATATACTTGGGAAATCTTGTGGTCCTACAATATATGATTTATCAAACCTATGAATTCACCAACATTATTGTTGACGTTTTAAAGCAATGTTTTTCAGGGGATCAGTAAGCACGAGGTGCAAGGGATACATTAGTGGTTTTGATTGGGATATCATGCATTAAAGATTTTGTCGCATTACATTTTGTATAACTGTATGGGCTAGAAATCTTTGTATTTTGAACAAGTGGACAAGTGAAGCTTCGGCTTATGTAACAAATACTTTATTAAATCCAATGTATCAGTTTTAAACGACTTTTTAGTCGTTCTATATACATCTTGTGTTATTGATCTATGAAGTAACACGCCTCGGACCCTTATTCCGCTGTGACCCAATTTGGGGGTGTTACACCGGTAGCCCCATATATATTAGGGTGTCGCCGACCCTATAAGGGGGCCGCCACTAGACTATGCTCCACTTTTTGTCTTTTTATGAGGAATGTTGTATCTGGTATAAAAGCTTTTATTTTGTGGGGAAAACCAAATTTCAAATTTTATATTTAAATAAAACATTTCTTTTATTAAATAGTATTTTGTGTTTATTTATTTTTGTGAAAAATACTTTTGTAGAAATGTAATGGTTAAGAATTTTTTTTTTCTTTGATCATCCTACAAGTTTAATTTGTTTGTACATACCTTATGTGATTTACGTCGGGTGCAAACAAATGTCGGTGTTGATGCAGACTTGAGACATCGAGTGTTGTTGATGCATGTATGCATTAATGATTTGTGATTACGAGTAATTTGTGTACTTTACGTGATGTATTACAAGTTACATGTTTGTCATCATTAAAACATAAAGAGATCGTATAAATTAAATATCGTAATATTTGCACTAACAAAGCTGTACATGGGCAACTTTGCAACTGCTGATATCAAGGGCGGAGGAGATGTTATTCTAAAGATGACATCCGAGAAAGAGCTCAAGTTGACTAATGTATTGTATGTTTCGGAGATTCACAAGAATCTTGTGTTCGGTTGGCTGTTGAACAAGTCTTGTTTTCGTCTTGTTTTTTAGTCTGATAAATTTGTTCTTTCTAAGAACCAAATGTATGTTGTTATGGGGTATGCCCTTAATGGTATGTTTAAGCTCAATGTAAAAGTTGTTATGAATGATATCAATAAAATGAATTATTCTGCTTACTTGATTGAGTCTTCTAATGTGTGGCATGGTCGTCTTGGACATGTAAATTTTAATTTGATGCGCTGTTTGATTAAATTTAATAGCATACCAAATTTTCATATTGATTTAAAATATAAGTGTGAAACTTTTGTTGAAGCCAAACTTACAAGATCATCTTTCAAATCGGTTGAACAAAAAACTAAACCACTTGATATGATACACACAGTCATATGTGATTTGAAATCACTACCCGCAAAAGGTGGAAATAAGTACTTTATCACGTTTATCGATGATTGTACAAAGTATTTCTACGTTTACTTATCAAAAAGTAAAGAATAAGCTATTGACAAGTTTGTTCTATACAAAAACAAAGTTGAGAATCAACTTAGTAAGAAAATCAAGGTTGTACAAAGTGATAGAGGAGGTGAATACGTGTCTCCACTCGTTGATCTATGTGCGAAACATGGAACCAGACACAAGTTTACTGCTCCCTATTCACCTCAGCAAAGCGGTATTGCCGAAAGGAAGAACTGTACCTTGAAAGAAATGGTTAATGCCATGTTGATAAGTTCTGGTTTAAGTCAGGACATGTGGGGGAAGCCATTCTAACGGCTATTTATCTTTTAAATAAGATACCTCATAAGGAAAAAGAATAGACCATATATGAACTGTGGATGAGAAGAAAACCATCATATCAGTACTTACGAGTGTAAGGGTGTCTAGCCAAGGTAGATGTACCGACACCTAAGGCCTAAAATATTGGACCTAAATCTGTGGGTTGTATATTTATTAGATATGTTAAGAATAGCAGTGCTTATATTTTCATTGTACATAACTCAAAAAATCCGGATATACAAAATAATACAGTAATAGAATCAAGAAATGCTTCCTTCTTTGAAAATATATTTCCTTGTTTAACGAAGGAAACTGGAAGCTCATCTAGAATAGATGATGAAGTTGTCCAAGATAAAAGACAACGAGATGATAATGATCTCCAAGATGAGAGACAAGATCAACCCGAGGAAGAAGAGGTTGAACCTATAAGAAGCAAAAGGGCGAGAATCGAGAAATCACTTGGACTCAATTTTGTTTCTTTTATGGTAGAAAATGAACCCACTTCTTATTGAGAAGCAGTAACTTCCTCGGAAGAGCCTTGATGGAAAAAATCCATTAAAAGTGAAATAGAATCTATTTTACAAAATCATACTTGGGAGCTCATGGATTTACCTCCTGGTTGTAAACCACTAGGCTATAAATGGATCTTCAAGAATAAGCTGAATGCCGATGGCACCATTGAAAAGTACAAATCAAGACTGGTAATCAAAGGATTTAGATAACGCGGAGGAAGAAGAGGTTGAACCTAGAAGAAGCAAATGGGCGAGAACCGAGAAATCATTCAGACCCGATTTTGCTTCTTTATGGTAGAAAATGAACCCACTTCTTATCGAGAAGCAGTAACTTCCTCGAAAGGGCCTCGATGGAAAGAAGCCATTAAAAGTGAAATAGATTCTATTTTACAAAATCATACTTGGGAGCTCGTGGATTTACCTCCTGGTTGTAAACCACTAGGCTATAAATGGATCTTCAAGAAGAAGATGAAAGTCGATGGTACCTGATGTGGTGTTTTTACAAGCTTTAAATTTATAATAACTAAAAATACCGATTTTAACTAAAAACACAACATTCGGGCAAGTATACCCTATCGAGTGTAATATAGTATTAGGTAAGACCAGGTCGTTCCATGGGAATTTAAGTTTTCACAGTTTGTAATTAAGGTGCTAAGGCTAAAATGATTGTCACGGATCAAATTAACCAAATCGTGCATATATCAAATACTGTAAAGAAAGCAATAAAAGGATGATTCAAGCAAAAAAATTAAGGCATGTTTGTTTAGGCGATGATCATTAAGACATAGAAGTGTTTAGAATAGTGTTTACAAGTTTAGAGAGTAAAGATTTCACAAGTTACAAATCCTTTCGGCCTTTAAATATAACGAGTGATTATCTCGATTAATAACAACAAATCCTTTCGGCCTTTATAAGTTATTATAACCAATATATTAAGTGGAATGATTAAACACATATATAAAATAACCCTTTTGGCCTACATTCTTGTATAAAATATGTTTTACCAATTCAATAAACACATATCCAAACACTCCATATCAAAGATCACATATCGCCCAAACAAACATAAAACGACTACTCCATAATCAAATAGATGAAGATCATAACAATCATATAAATTCTAGAAAACTTCATATTAAAAGAGTTATAGAAATTATACCAAATGATTACAAGTTCAATGATTCGGCAATTAGTTTTCCCAATCAAAAACTATTCTAAAAACCAAGCTATCAATTCCTATTGTCCCGAACTCTTAAGTACTGTCACTACTCTTGAAATTCATGATTAGATGGTGGTGGATGAGGGGAGAATTGTGTGTGTGAGATGAATGAAATGGAGTGAAATTCATCCACTATTTATAGGCTAATTTTAGGGTAAAAGTGCGGCGCATAAAGAAGTTTGTGCGGCGTACTTGGGGTGTTAATGCGATTAGCATTTAATTTCATTTTATTGTCTAAAACTCGATAGGAAGTACGGCGTACATAATGAAATGTGCGGCGTACTTCTTGATGGTGGAAAGCGCGGCGCACTTGTGATAAGTGCGGCGTACTTCGTCACTTTCTTGGTTCTTCTTCTTGTGAATTGTATATGATGAGATATACGAGAGATGATTTCGTCCCAAGCTCCCAAAAAGCTATATTTATAGGCTAGAAATTACTTGGGGACCAAGTTGGGGATGTATGTGGATGTATATTGGGCCAAGTTTGCGAATTAATTGCATCTCCATAAAGTGTGTTATACTCATTCGTAAAACCGGCAGTTTTGGTAATATTTCAGCTTTTGAACATTTTTCTAAGTTGTAGATAATTGAATTCTCTTTCTGTTGCCGCTTGAATCAACAAAATCCGAGTTTATATGACCGAGTTATGACCAAAACAGTGAACAGGTATCGAGAGATCTTTATCTTGAGTTATTTCTTTGTTTAAGCTTCAAATCTTGTGGAGATCGTTATAGACTCATCTAGGATATGTTTTACAGATAATATAAATATGCAGCGGAATATAAAGAACAGTATATTATCAAACAAGGTTTTTATTCTCATACGTTTCCACCTTGCCCCAATTCTATACCTTGGAGCTACTAACTAACTAACTATTAATCTAACTACTAACTAAACGTGTACACACACATATTTTTCTAGACTCTCATTGGGAGAGTTCTATGTTTTCTGGATGCCTAAAACCATATGCCTGATATCTCTTTATATACTAGAGATATCTAGGTTTACAAAGGATAAGAACAAATTACAAAAGATAAGAACAAATAATATCTTCCTAACATATAATATTATCTTCTGTATCTTTATCTTCTTAAGGAGATCTTCTGAAATCTTCAAAATCTTCCATCTTTTGAAGAATTCTTCTTTTGCATTTAAGTCCTTTTGTTTCATTCTTTTATTCACTTTGTCTCATCAAATCAAGAATCCCAACAATCTTCCTTTACTTGATGATGACAAAACAAACAAAGTCCTATACGAACTTCATCATAAAGCCAAAGCTTCCTCTGAAGTTAAGATGTGATCATCTCCCTGAATGAAACAAAAACTTCCTTTTTCCTTTGTAACATGCCATGTCACCACACATAATAAACTGCAAATCATATCTCTGTAATCTTCTTCCCATTTTTGTCATAATCGAATAGGGGTCTTCTAAAGATATGCAACTTGGATCATAATAGCTAAAAATCATATACCACAACTACTAATCCAGCCTTCCAATATTCAAATTGCCCACCATTACGCACAATAAGAAAAATGAATCTGAGCAGTAGAAATTTAAACTAGCAGTAGTAATAAAGATCAGCAGTAGTAACGAAACACTTCCCCTCAAGTGGTGCATGAACATAACCTGAGGGTTAAACATTTTTGACAACAAGCTTCCCCTGAAACCCATATGTTAACCATCTCTTGAATCTTCAATTCTATAGGCTCTATGTAATGATCACTGATGAAGAAAACTAAGTATAACAAACTTGATGTAGAAGTAGAATAACCCAAACTTGTGTCTTATATCTTGTACTATCCACGTGACTTCGAACTTATAAATAAATCTGTGAAATATAAGTAGATCGCAACCTCTTGACAAAAATCCTCATCTTCTATGAGACACATACCAAGTGATAGCAAATGTGAGCATTGAGCACCATAAGAGAAATCACACACCTTTGCTAGATTTGTCAAGTCTTCGTCACATCGTTTCTAAGCACGAACAAGTTATCTTTAAAGGTTGTAAGCCATTTAAGATATGATAAAACACGTACCCAAGTAATTCCACTTCATCGTCAAATAAATCATAAACAATCTTCTTCGTAACCAATTAATCCAAGAAATCCAAAAACGAGCCTTTTAAACATTTAAGAACATTTAAATGAATCTGAATTATTAGCTTCCCATTAAACTAAGCAGTAGTAACCAACAAGAGAAAACATCTTTCGATTGGCAGTATTAAATATATAAGCAGCACAAACCTTGGTTTAAGTCCAACAGTAGTAACTGCTAAAATTTACCCTAGCAGCAGAAACTTAATACTAGCAGCATTAAAAATATACTAGCAGTATTAATCATACTAGCAGCACTAAGTATAAACTCACAGCATTAACCTTTAGTGATAGCAGCATTAACGTGAACTGGCAGCACTAATAATCATAAGCAGCAGCACTAACCTTCAAAGATAAGGCTAGCAGTATAATGTTTTACCTTGGGAGTAGAAACATCAACGCGAGCAGTACTAACTTGTAACCACTGTTTAAGGATACCTTTTTTTAAGTATCCAGACGACGCCTCTTTTATAGACACTTTTCTGTCACTAAACTGTCACAAAACTACATTATCCTTGACAATAGCAACGAGCAGTATTAACAACCCTGCTAGCAGTATTAACTGCCTTGAACGAGCAGTACTAAGTAATATAACAAAGAATAAACATGCTAATGATGCCATCATGTACTCCAAACCCATGATTGCTCGAATTAGGATTTTTTGAGAAACCCACATTCGTCCACAAACAACGTCCATCTACTGCTGCTTCTTTTATTAAGAACTGATCACGAAGCAATCAACAACAACTTTTCAACAATCATTGTATCTTTTGCTTGATTAGATTTAGGGTTTGTACAAAACCCTAATTGCACCGTTTTTGACCTTTCTTCAAAACAGAAAATTCGTATCACTTTTCTTCAAAAAAACAACATCAATAGCAACCTTGTAACCTAGATATCACGAGCCCACTGGCTCTGATACCAATTATGAAGATTAAAGAATCGTTGTAAGCTCAGATTGTTTAGATCTTTATCTAGGATTAATAACATTGAACATAGAATAATGCATAGCAAAAATAGCATAATGAACAAAGTTATTTCAACAAGGTTTTTCATTCATATTATTCACTATTCGCCTCAATTCTAGATGATCAATTCTAGAATGATTACTCTAACTAGTAACAGGATCAATGAACTCACGCCTAGACACACACATACTTTTCTGGTGTTTACATTTTGACACACACAAAACTATATGACCTATATCTCTTTATATACTAGAGACATTAGGTTTTACAAAAGATAAGAACAAATAATATCTTCCTAACATTTAATATTATCTTATATATCTTTTATCTTCTTAAGAAGATCTTCTGGTATCTTCAAAATCTTCCATCTTTTGAAGAATTCCGACTTTGCATTTAAGTCCTTTTGTTTCATTCTTTTATTCACTTTGTCTCATCAAATCAAGAATCCCAACACTTGTAACCCAAAAGAGTATGACGGTAAGGGAGGTGCTATAGTCTATACATGTTGGATTGAGAAGATGGAGTCAGTTCAGGATATGAGTGGATGTGGAGATGACCAAAAAGTGAGGTACACTACTGGTTCATTTGTCAGTAAGGTTCTTACGTGGTGGAACTCTCAGATCCACACATGAGGCTGAGAGACCATTGTTAGCATGGAATGGGAAGACTTTATAACTTTAATGAGGGAGGAATTTTGTCCGAACAATGAGATGCAAAAACTGGAAACTAAGTTTTGGAATCATGCCATGGTCGGAGCTGGCCATGCTGCGTATACGATAGGTTCCATGAGTTAGCTAGGTTAGTTCCTCATCTAGTTACCCCTGGAAAAAAATTGATTGAGAGGTACATCTATGGCCTTGCTCCACAAATCTGGGGGATGGTGGCAGCAACGGAGCCAATAAAAATTCAGAAGGCTGTGCAGAAAGTTGGTACCCTAACAGATGAAGCTATTAGGAATGGATCACTAAAGAAGAACCCTAGTAGGAGAGGGAATGGTGGAGAGCCTAGTAGAGATAGGAATGTAAAGGATGATAACAAGAGGACTAGGACTAGGAATAGCAAAAACCACTAACTTGGTGAGGAGAGAGTACACTAGTGCAACACCTAAGTGTGCAAGCTGTAACCTACACCACTAACCTGAGACACCTTACTAGGATTGTTTTAACTGTAACCGCCTTGGACGTATGGCAAAGGACTGTAGAGTGGCGCCTAAGATGGTAAACTCGGTAAATGCTAGAAACTCAACTGCTGCCT
>BQNB010028470.1:3432-19747 GCA_026074375.1 Tanacetum coccineum
CCAAATATCGAGCATGTACTACAACAAGGAGGTTCTCACTTATATTCCACACGAATGGTTTCTTTTGTATATCCAGTTCCTTCAAGGTTTGGAACAACCATGACCAGATTATCGTTAAAATTATTACAAGCATTAATTTCAATCAAAAATCTTGCATAGCTGCTCCTCCCAAATGATTCCAAACACATGAAGTTCGTATATAAGTCTAGCATCATTTGGTTACCGGTTTTCATGGCGATCAAGCTTAAACCATACGATGTATAAGCAACCAATGACACATCATGACATTTCACCCACACTAGAACACGAGACAAATCTTCTTTAAGAAGGCTCGCGGAGGGCGGCCTTTTATTTAGAAAAAAAGGGACTCCACAAATTGTCCATGGACCATCTCTAAGCACCGAATCAACACCCTTAGTAACTAAGAACTTAAAAAAGAAAAAACCTTTCACCAAAGTTACTTTTTATCATCTATATTTCTCTTAATTATTGCGTATAAACCATTCCACGACAGGAAAAGTAAGTATTTTGCCAATAAAATAACCATACAGTGAATTTTTCATTCTATCATTGACCTCATGAACTGAAGCCAAAGACAACCAAACGTCATAATCAACATTTGGCACATTAGCATCGAGCTTCTGAAGATTAGCATTAGTCAAAGACGTAGGGCTAAGCTTATTTGCGTAAGATGCGAGAATTTCCTTCAAAACAGACCCACTACTAGAAGTATTCGATGTAAAAGTTGTTCCAAACGAAGCCATAATGGTTCCTCATTCCCAGACTTATCAGTAGCAGGCTCACCATCATTATGTGTCCCAACAGTTGCGTCCAAAGTGCTCGAACCTTCTTCAATATTAATACCAACTTTTTTCTTTTAATTTTATCCTCTCCCACCCGAATCCAAAAACCATTTTAGCATACTTAGAGCATCCGCTATGGTGAAGCTTTTTAATAGGTTTATAACATGCCAACTCACAAACTTATAAAGCTTTTGATAGTATAAACCTCATATCACTATGTATAAACCTTTTACAACAATATGAAATGTTCAACCATAATATGTGCATTAAATTATGAATAGGTCTAGGATCTTGGACCTCTTTATGCCACATAGATATAAACTATGAGCTCACTATGGTTGAAACAAAAGATAAACCTTTTCATGAGTTTTAAACCTTTTCATAAACCTCCTTGGATGCCCTTACATTCAAATAACCTCAATAAATGAACATTAGTAAAGATTAACACCAGCAAGAATGACGAGGAAGGTTTTAAAATAAAACCTAACCAACCTTAAGTAGACTAAGGTTATCGATAATGAAACATCTCCACGAAGACACTAACAGAAAGATCAATCAAAAGATAGATAACAAACCCAAGCGATTAAGAAACCCTAAACCTTTAACAGATTACCTTCAAAAACAACAAATAAGACTTGTAATAAGATGAAAAATGAGTTTTAATCATACCCCAAATCAAATATTGATGTAATATAAAGGAAAAAGTGAAAAGAATTAGGTCAATTGAGGGCTTTTTGATGAAGTCGGCTTTGGGTTTTTGTGTCTCCAAACTCGCCAGAGAGGGGCGTGATTTTTTTAAGATTTTGCTTAGTGTCATTACTCATTAGTGATTGATCCATGAGTGTGGGTTGTTTGGGATTTGCTTATTTTAAAGTGCTTATTTGAAACTGTTTTTATCTATTAAATAAATCCCAATCACCCTCCAAAAGATTTTGAGGCGACCACCTGAATATATTTAAATTTTTTTACCCAAAAAATATATTTACATTTTAGTGTCTGAGCATTGCTGATAGTTCATAGGTGATGTACATTAACATATTTAATTACAATCGATAAAAATTTCATTTACATTCTTTATTATTTAAAGATGTTTCTTGTCTTTGAGTTAATCAATGTGTCACATTGTCAAACTTGTTGATCTATTGTCAATTGTGCACGCATGACAGGCTTGCACAAGTCATATATGTGCTTTTTGTGTGCATACCTACATATAATCCCTGGTGATCCAACAAAGAAATTAAAAGATAAGGGAAATTGATATTGATTAGATTGATTGCTTGACTCTTATTGATAACAATCGACCTATATATAGGATACAAAGGAACCTTCTAGATTATGGGTTGCCCTAGAAGCTATACAAACTGGGCTAGGGCCAATGGGCCGATTACACTGAATATACAATATAATATGTACTTTAATACGCCCTCGCAGTTGGAGCGGGAGATTTGAAAATGCTCAAACTTGATCTGAAATCAGCAAACAACGGGTATGGGAGTCTTTTTGTAAAGATATCTGCATACTGAAATCGAGAAGGGACATGAAGAACTCGAACATGACCTGCTGCTACTTTGTCACGAACAAAATGAATGTCAATCTCTATATGTTTGGTACGCTGATGTTGCACCGGGTTTGCAGACATCTATACGTTACTGACATTATCACAGTAGACCAAGGTTGCTGTGGAAAGAAGGGTATGGAGCTCACAAAGAAGGTTGCGAATCCAAGATGTCTCAACTATAGCATTCGCAACCCTGCGGTATTCAGCCTCACCACTAGAACGAGACAACGTATCTTGGCATTTGGAAGACCACATCAGGATGTTGTCAGCAAGAAAAACACAGTATCCAAAAGTAGACTGGCGCGTAGCCGAACAACTTGCCCAGTCAGCATCAGAGTAGGCAATAAGCTGTGATGTAGTAGACCAAAATAGCTGTAATCCAAGATCAGTGGTTCCTTGAAGATAACGGAGAACACGTTTGATAGCATTAAGGTGTGGCTCTCGAGGAACATGCATGTAAAGACATAACTATTGAACTGCATCTGTACAAATTGGGTTCGAAGAAGACAGGTTAAGGAACTGAAGTGAATCTCGGCAAGGCTCGATATACAGTATGATCATGACCGGCTGATCCTTCAGGTCCAAAGCTTCTTCTTTCCTCGTGTCAATTGGAAGTCCTCAATGATTACAATTAAGCATCTGTATAACACCTCGTATTTTAGGACAATGTACGACGTTGATAAAGTCGCTATTTATTTTTTTGTATTGTACGCGTTTGTTTTTAATGGAAATCGTTAAGTTAAATCGCGTAAGCAAGAAATAATCAGTTAACGTAAACGGGCATTAAGCAAATTATTGTTTACGTCAAACGAGGGTTAAGCAATTATTTTGAGAATAATTATTAACATTTCACGAGTTATTTGACTCGAACTAGAAAGTGTTTACTTTCATGATAAATGACAATTAGGTTTTCCGAACCCTAAAAATTAACGTAGACGCATCAACAAATTACCTAGGTATTTTATACAACGATCAATAGTTTAACAACTTTATGCAATGAGCAACATATACATGTCCTATATAATGTATAGTGTAACAAAAATTAACCAAGACATTACAAGTATACCTTTTAAATAAAAACTACACATTACATTTTTAAATAAAACTTTACTTACACTTTTCTTTTATAACACACAAGTAAACATACAAATTAATAAGGAAATAAGCTAGTGAAACACAAGTCCTTAACTTCATGGGATGATTCCTATTAAAAGGAACCAATACATAAACCATTAAGTCCCTTGTTTCCCTCCTTTCTTGTCCCCTTGAATCCCACGTTCAAACCCCCCTCCCCCTTTGATTTTTCTAGTCAAACTTTGCAAGTAAAATATCTAGTCTCTCTTCCTATAAATACATGCCTTCATATGTGAAGTTTCATACACTCTTTTACTTAGAAAAATTATTTTCTTTCCTCCCTTTCTCTCCAAAACCCACGGCTCCAATAAGCTAACCAAACAATCCATACAAAATTTTTCTACAATCCATACAAGCCTATACACATCAATCCTACAAGAAACAAACCACCTATAAGAAAGGTGTTTACAAGACATGGTTCTTCCATTTTGCAAGATTTTAAGAAGAAAAGGGAAGATTAGGGTTACAAACCTAATCTAGGGTTTTTAAGCTTGTAAACTTTGGTTTTGAATCTAATAACGGGTTTAGCATTCATTTCACATCTCATACATCATCTCTAAGGGGTCTCTAAATTCCTTTATACTTTTTATTATCATTATTTTATTTAAATAGTTATTTATGGTAATTTATAAATCACCACCTATGACTTTTTAATATGCAAAATGAGTTTAAACACTTAGTTTATGAATTTAAACACTTTTTCTTAGTCATATTGTCATAGTATATCATGAAAAATAGATTTAAAAGTAGTTAACATATGTGTTTAAGTATATACACATGTTTAAGTATAAATTAAAATTATGTTTTATAAAATTTAAATGAAACACAAGCTTTTTATAAATGAACACATTTGGATAATACAAGAGCTGTTTTAATTCGAATTTCATACAGTGGGTTTGACCTCATATAAAAATAATACGCCTCCTGACGATTCCAAAATGATAAGAAACTCGAAAAACCGATTTATAACGAATAAACTACGACATTTACGATAATTAAAGTTTATAAAAGTAATTTTATAAACTATGAACAGTAAAACAGCATTTCATCAATGGACCAACTTTAATAAAATATGATTACATCTGTTAATAATGGAAGACGCACTCTAAGAATCACTAAAATCGGGATTAAAAAAGATAAGTTATTCCGATTACGAGTTTACGCTATTAAAACCCCTAAAACAGTAAGAAGCTGTTTGAATAGTAAAATCACAATTCATCGCAGAATGATCAAAACCTTGAAATGTAATATCTTTATCACTCGTCTTACTACAATACGAAGACGTCGGGCGTAAGAAACGCGAGCAAGACATAAAACGACCAATTAGGTCATTTTACGAAAAGTTATTATAAACCCCCCGTTTTCACATTTATAAATAATATTTTACCTAAAACAAAAAACATATTTAGATATATAGTCGGATATGCTATATAGAAAAATTAATGTGGTTATCCAAAGTGCTATAATAACCTAGGGAGTTTCAAATAGGCCACGTTTCGGATGGCGTATCGACGAGTTGTGGATTTACGATTTAAAGAGTCCTAACTCCTCGTCGTCTTGTCATGACCTCTTTAATTTATGATAGCCCTAACGATAGTACATGTAACAACTAAGTATTGATCTAATTTATTAATTAAAGTAATCGGAATCTTATACGACCTAATTTAAATTAGGTTTTTGCATTGGGAAGAATCGTAAAGCATTCCGAACACTTGATATCAAATATCAGATCACTCACTTTGAGTGAGGTTTCATAATCCTCACATTCACACTTTTACAATTTTAACTTATTTACTATTAATAGGGGTGAGAAAAATGCTCTGTTTACAAATCTGAACGCAATTGGATACTTTTGCATTGATAACAATGTTGCCGTAGGTATAGCGATAACCCAAGTTAGAGCTCATTATCAAGAACTGTCAATTGCATAGATGACGTGGAATTACTTTTATGTGGATCGCGACATGTTATTTAATAGATCCTATTTGGGAAACGACCTTCCCCGTTCGAGTGACTAGCTATCACCGGAACGAACAATTAATAGCATGTCGAATCAGGGAAGTTTTCGGGTTAGAACATCATTTCGGGCTGAGTAGCAATATTTTGCGAACAATACTGTCGAGCTTTCATGGTCATGAGCTTATGTAAATGTAATCTGTTTTGAGATTAGTTATGCATATGTTGTAACATCACGGGAAAGTCCTTGCGGTCCCTGCATAATTGTAAATCCATAAACCTAAATGAATTTCACCTACATTTTTGGTTGAATGTTTAAGCAATGTTTTTCCAGAGGTCAATAGGCACAGTGCCAAGGATCATTGGGGTTACGTTTTGGATTGCACGCTTTAAAGACTTATAAATCATATTTTGAGAAATCTATGTCATCTTTTGTAATATTAAACAAGGAACAAGTGAAGCTATAAGATTTTGTAATATGTCTTTTAATTAAATCCAATGTATCAATTTAAACGACTTTTTGTGTCGTTCTTATATATATCTTGTGTTGTTGATCTTGAAGTAACACGCCCCAGATCCTTATTCCGCTGCGACCCATTTTGGGGGTGTTACAGATTGGTATCAAGAGCCAAGGTTATAGAGAACCAGGTCAAAATGTTTTTGCTGGACTATAACCGTTTTTCGACTATAGCATTCATAAAAGTGGGTTTTTATGGGACACACTAGCGTTGCATTATAGGACTAGATGCATTCATAAATTAATATACGTGATATGATATATTACTTAAATATTACAATAAGAACCTTATATTATATATCTTATATAAGTTATTTCTTCTGGTCACAGTGCGATGTGGATCTTATTAATTTATGATGAATAACGTTATGTTACGTTATTGAATGTATGAAAATCTAACGGGTATTGTATTTTCTTGTGATTTCAGAAGATTGCATCCAAAAAGATGCATCAAGATCAACCAGAGTCCCACCAGTTATGCACCAGTTACAACCAGTTTACACCATATACAACACCATCCACCACATGCAACAACCACAACTGTTACTGAGAGACAACTCAGGCTTAATTATCAAGGAGTTGCTGCTGCAATAGCTGAAGCAGAAGCAAGCAGAGTTAGGAATGGCGACGACAGCAATGGGTCAGGACCAAGGCCAACACAAGCTGCTCGTGCATGCTCTTACTCTGAATTCTTGAAATGCAAACCTTTGGACTTCAAAGGTACTGAGGGAGTTGTCGGACTCACTCGATGGTTTGAGAAAATGGAGTCTGTGTTTAGCATTAGCAATTGCCCAACAGCTAGTCAAGTCAAATTCGTGACTTGCACTCTGTAAGATAATGCTCTGACATGCTGGAATGCCCATGTTAAGACCACTACTACTAAAGCAGCTCATGCCATGCCATGGGCAACACTGAAGAAAATGATGACTGATAAGTACTGCCCGAGGGGTGAGATCAAGAAGATTGAGACTGAGATGTGGAATCTTAAGGTCAAGGGCACCGATGTGGTGGCCTATAGTCGACGATTTCAGCAACTAGCTTTGATGTGTTCCAGGATGTTCCCAGAAGAGGTAGACAAGATTGAAAAGTATATCGGTGGATTGCCCGATATGATACTTGGCAGTGTAAAGGCATCAAAATCGAAGACCATGCAAGAAGTTATTGAGTTTACAACTGAGTTGATGGAGGATAAGACCCAGGCCTATGCTGAACGTCAGGCAGAAAGGAAAAGAAAGAATGATGATCTTTCCAAGAACAATCAAAACCAACAGAATAAGAGGCAGAACACAGGCCAGGCCTACACTGCAGGCAATAGTGACAGGAAACCATACGCCGGGTCCAAACCTCTGTGTTCCAAGTGTAATTACAATCATGAAGGTCCTTGCCCACCTAGGTGCAATAATTGCAAGAGGGTTGGCCATCTGGCCAGGGACTGTAGGATACGGCCTGCTAACAACAACAACAACAACAACAACCGTAACAACAACAACAATAATCAGCAGGGCAATGGTTGCTTTGAGTGCGGAGCTCAAGGCCACTTTAAAAGAAACTGCCCAAGACTGAGAAACAATGACCGTGGTAATCAAGCTGGAAATGACAGGGCTCCAGCGAAGGTGTATGTGGTTGGAAATGCGGGGGCAAACCCAGACAATGTCGTTGCGGGTACGTTCCTTCTAAACAACCGCTATGCTTATATCTTATTTGATACGGGTGCCGATCGAAGTTTTGTGTCTACTACATTTAGCTCCCAAATTGACATCACACCATCTACCCTAGATCACTATTATGATGTCGAACTAGCTGACGGGAGGATAATTGGGCTAAACACTATACTTAAGGGTTGCACATTAAATTTCCTAAACCACCAATTCAACATAAATTTAATGCATGTAGAACTTATGTAGTTTTGATGCTATTATGGTATGGATTGGTTGGCGAAGTACCAAGCGGTCATCATGTGTGCCGAGAAGATTGTTCGCATTCCCTGGAAGAATAAAACCTTAATCATACACGGTGATGGAAGTACCCAGGGAAATGTGACACGATTAAACATCATTTCGTGCACTAAAACGCAAAAGTACATGGAAAAAGGGTTTCCTATCTTTCTGGCACATGTTACTACAAAAGAGATTGAAGATAAGTCGGAGATGAAGCGACTTGAGGACGTATCAATTGTTCGAGACTTTCCTGAAGTATTTCCTGCCTATGGACTTGTAGGTATTCCTACGACTCGGACAAAGTGGAGTTTCAAATTGATTTGGTACCTGGCGCTGCACCTGTGGCACGGGCACCTTATCGATTGGCGCCTTCCGAGATGAAAGAGTTATCTGAGCAACTGAAAGAGCTATCCGATAAAGGCTTTATAAGACCCAGTTCCTCACCTTGGGGAGCTCCGGTCTTGTTTGTCAAGAAGAAAGACGGATCATTCCGGATGTGCATTGATTACCGAGAATTGAATAAACTAACGGTGAAGAACCGTTATCCGCTCCCAAGAATTGATGATTTATTTGATCAGCTTCAAGGGTCGAGTGTCTACTCGAAAATCGACCTAAGGTCAGGTTATCACCAACTGAGGGTTCGAGAAGAAGACATCTCGAAGACTGCCTTCAGAACTCGTTATGGCCATTACGAATTTCAAGTTATGCCGTTTGGTTTGACAAACGCACCTGCTGTGTTTATGGACCTCATGAACCGAGTATGCAAACCTTATCTGGACAAATTCGTAATTGTCTTTATTGACGATATTTTGATCTATTCCAAGAGCAAGCAAGAGCACGAAGAGCATCTGAAGATAATATTGGAGTTGTTGAAGAAAGAGGAGTTGTATGCAAAATTTTCCAAATGTGAATTTTGGATCCCCAAAGTACAGTTCCTCGGTCACGTGATCGATAGTGAAGGAATTCATGTGGATCCAGCCAAGATTGAATCCATCAAAGATTGGACATCTCCAATGTTCCAACGGTAGATTCGTCAAATTTTTAGGTATTGCTAGGTACTAACGCAGATTCATGAGGGTTTTCAAGATCGCAAAAAAACCAAATGGATAAGCTTACTCAAAAGAAGGTCAAGTTTGAGTGGGGCGATAAACAAGAAGCAGCTTTTCAACTGTTAAAGCAAAAGTTATGCAGTGCACCAATCCTTGCATTACCTGAAGGAAGTGAAGATTTCATCGCATACTGCGATGCTTCGAAGAAGGGTTTGGGCGCTGTATTGATGCAGAGAGAAAAAGTGATTTCTTATGCATCACGCCAGTTAAAAATTCATGAGAAGAAACTTATACAAAATTTGATTTGGAAACTTGGAGCAGTGTGTGTTCGTTCTCAAGATGGAGACATTATTTCTATGGAACTAAGTGTCGGTGTTCCCGATGCACAGAGTTTTGCAACACATTTTAGATCAAAAAGAGTTGAACATGAGGCAACGTCGATGGTTAGAGTTGCTAAGTGATTACGATTGCGATATTCGTTATCACCCGGGGAAAGCAAATGTCATTGCTGATGCTTTGAGCAGGAAAGAACGAGAACCACCATTAAGAGTTCGAGCCTTGGTTATGACTATTAGCTTGGATCTTCCCAAATAGATCTTAAATGCTCAGACTGAAGCGCGAAAACCAGAGAACATTAAGAGTGAAGACGTTGGGGGAATGTTGATTGAAAACGCTAAATTTCCAGAAGCGATTAGAGATACAAGTTTAGGACAATGTGCGGATGGAACCTGTGCCTCAATGGCTAGGAGTGGTTACCTTGTTATGGAGATTTACGACTGTAATTTTCACGTGTCCAACAAAATCCAAAGTTTCTATACATCCGGGTTCTGACAAAATGTACCAAGACATGAAGAAGCTATATTGGTGGCCCAACATGAAAGCCGACATAGCCACTTACGTTAGCAAGTGTTTGACCTGTGCTAAGGTCAAGGCCGAACATCAAAGGCCATCAGGGTTGTTGGTACAACCTAAGATACCCAAATGGAAGTGGGACAACATCACCATGGATTTTGTTACAAAGCTTCCTAAGACATCTCAAGGCTATGACACTCAATTCTGGCGTGATTGTTGAGACTCATAAGTCTGCGATTTCACACCGATGAGAGAGACTAGATCCTTGGATTAACTTGCAAGATTGTACCAAAGGAGAGTGGTCACGGGGAAATGGAATACATGTCTCAATATTTGTGATCGCGACCCGGATTCGCATTTTTTTTTCTTTTCTGAGGTCAACTTCAGAATGCTTAGGTAACTAATTTGATTTGAGTATCGCGTACCATCCACAACAGACGGGCAAAGCGAGAGGACATTCAAAATCTCTCGGAGGATATTGCTGCGTTGCTTGTGCAAATCGACTTTGGCAAGGGTTGGGTTAGACCATTTGCCATTGGTCGAGTTCTCCTCATATAACTATAGCTATCACTGGCTAGCATACAAGGCGCACCATTGTGAAGCACTTTATGGTCGATGTGTTGTTCACTGTTTGTTGGACTGAAGTTGGAGAAGTCAAACACTCGGTCCAACAAACTTATTCAAGAGACCACTGAGGAAAATTTCATCCAGATCAAGCATATGGATGCAAGCCGCTCGTGATCGAAAGAAGAGTTACGCTGATTGAAGCGTAAAAACAAATGGAAGTCCAAGTGGGAATAAGTTTTATGCTATAAGGTTCCCTTGAAAGGGGTCATACATTTTGGCAAACGGGGGAAGTTAAACCCTAGCTATGTTGGACCTTTCAAGGTGTTAGAAAAGGTCGGAGAGGTTGCTTACAAGCTTGAACTTCCAGAAGAGTTTAGCAGAGTTCATAATACGTATTCATGTATCTAATCTGAAAAAGTGTCCATGCCGATGAAATAACCATTAGGCCGTTCGTTGGATGGACTTCATCTGATGACAAGCTTCATTTTGTGGTATTGGAACCCTTTAGAATTTGTGTGGGCGTGAAGTTAATAGGTTGAGCGATTAGTCGATTCACATTTGTCAAAGTTTTTCGATGACTCCAAGAGAGGTCTGAGAGTTCAATGGAACGTTGTTAGAACTATTCATGTAAGAATATGCCACACCTCGTCCCAAGACGACACGTCGTCATGTGTTGCATCGTAAGCTTGAGGACATGGCTCGGTTTAACGGGGAAGTCTATAACATCCTGTGTTTTCAAAGTCATTGACGATCGTCGATAATAAATCGCAATGTACTTTGTATTGTACGCGTTTGCTTTAATTGTTAAATGTTAAGCTAAATCGCGTAAGCTAAAATTAGCGTTTTCAATGTGAACGGGCATTCAAACAATTTAAATGTTTACTATCAATGCAAGGTCTATTAATTATTTTGAGGATAATTATTAACTCTTGTTCATTATTATTTATAATGGGATCGTAAAATGTATACGTTTGCGATAAATTGCGTTTAGGCACTCCGGAACCACCAACAGATACTTTTCTATGTTGTAGCTTCAAACAAATACCCTTAACATTTATACCCAATACATAAAAATTAGTCAACAACACCACATATATCTTATGTATGCCGAAAATATGGCCATTGATACAAGAAAAATAATGAAACTCTTCCTTTTGGTCAAAGTGCAACATACTTCATTAATACTACACCATACTTCTTCTATACCACACCATACCTAGTCATTCTTGTCTCTTTGACCAAGACCATGACCAAGGCCATCCCTACACCATACCTTGTCCCTTGACTAAGTTCTTACACCATATATATATACATGTATCTAGTAAAGAGATCATACACATAAACACTTGATAAAAATCAAAATTTTCTTTCCCTTTTTCTCTCTATATTGCTTCGGCAATAAATCACCACAAAGATCCAACCATACAAAATTTTATTCAACCTATACCCTTCTATACACATCTATTATAAGTCATTCTAAGGTGTTTCCAACCATTTAATCACCATTTGCAAGTATTAAGCAAGAAATCAAGATTTGGGTTTTTATTTGGAAACAAGGGTTTTCTTAAGTGCAAGCTTGGGTTTTAAGGCTAAACACGGGTTTAGCATTCATTTCTCATCTCATACATCATCCCTAAGGTCTTCTAAATTCCTTTATACTTTTTATTATCATTATTTCATGTGTAATATGTTATTTATGGCTAAATCACCACTTAAGACTTTTGAATATGTAAAAAGGGTTTTTACTAATGTCTATGAAATTATACACTTTTTCTTATGTCATATGGTCATATATATCATGAAATAATGGATCTATAATTATGATAACATGTTGTTTAAGTATAAACATGTTTAGTTATAAATTAGGGTTTATAAAGTTAATAAAACAAACTTTTTATAAATCAATACACTTGGATAATAAAAGGGTTTTTATTTCGTGTTTCATACAGTAGGTAGAGCCTAATATAAAAATAATACGCCTCATGACAATTCCAAAATGATAAGAAACTCGAAAAACCGATTTACAACGAAAAAGATACCGTATTTCGATGGTTACAACGAGAATACTTTTATAAAACTATCTTTTATTTAATTAATAACACTTTTCATTACAGCAACTTAGTTTTGTAAAACATCAAAATATGATTTAACTTTTAATTACGTGATAGTACTCAGAATGAATCGCTAAAAACGGAACTATAACGAATAAAAATACGACATTTTACGGGTTTTACGCAACAATTACGAATTATTATAAAATCCATGGGTCTGTTTATGAAAACAGAAAAGTTACTGTTCATCAGGGGACAAATTTATGGAATAATGTCAAATATCGATAACCGTCTTAATTACAAAAAGATGGGCATAAGAATCGCGAGAAACTCGGGTTAAAACGCAAAAGTTATGATAGTTTTACTAAAACGGTAATATAAACGTTTTTAACTTATTAAACACAATTTTACCAAAACTATTAGTTGGTGATTGAGCTATATAGAATATTATGTGGTTATCAAAGTACTATATTACTAGGGAGTTTCATAATGAGGCCTCTTCGGATGGCGTATCGACGAGTTGTTGGATTTAGTTTTAAAGTGTCCTAACTTCCTCGAAAAGTCAATGTCCTTGATCCTCTGTATATTATGATAGCATCCGAATCGATGTAAGATGGTAACAAATATAGATTATATCAAGCTACATCGTAACCTTATGACCTATCGGATAATTTAGGTTGCTATACGATCTTTTACGTGTACGCTTTATCAGCGATTATTTGGATTATCAGAATCAAGGTGAGTTCATAGCCCACATTTTTACGATTTCAATGATATATAATTATTGGGAGAGGTGGAAACATGCTCTTGTTTTATAAATTGGACGCAAGAATTGATTACATGTTTGCTAAGAGCGATAACCCAAAGTTGAGCCCCTTTATCATGAACTGTCATTGCAATAGATGTAGTTGGGAATTACATTGTGTTGAGCGCGTATCGAATGTTATTTAAGAGATTCTTATTCGGGAAACGACTCCCGTTCGGGGTGATTAGCTTATCACATAGACACGAACGTTTATAGCATGCTATCGAATTGCGTAGGATGGTTTTCAGGGATTTTTGAACAATTATTCGGGCAGAAGAAATTGCATATATAGTTTATTGCAAGAAAGATTGTCGATGTTCAGTTGTCATGTGCTTTGTGTAAATGTAATCTAGTTTTGTGAGATCTGCATGTGTTGCATTATCACTAAAAAGTCTTGCGGTTCCTGCCATTATGATTATCAAAACCTATGAAGTTCACAACAATTTTGTTGACGTTTTTAAGGCAATGTTTTTAGGAGATTCACTAGGGCATGGGATGCAGGATATGATTGGGTTACAGTTTGGATTGCTACGCTTAAAGATTTAGGTGCATCATTTTTGGGGAATGTATTGTCCATGTTTTGTAATATTCAACAATGAACAAGTAAAGCTATATGCTTTTGTATTAAGTCTTTCAATTAAATCCAATGTATCATTTTAAACGACTTTTTGTGTCGTTCTTATATATCTTGTGCTATTGATCTTGAAGTAACACGCCTCGGACCCTTATTCCGCTGCGACCCAATTTGGGGGTGTTACAATTGGTTCGGATACAAAATGATCACCTCGATTAGGTTACAAAAGAATATATACAACCTAAATCCATACTAGCCGAGAGTTACCCGTAATACTTAGTAGGCTATACAGGATAGCTAATCAGAAATAAAAGATCTATACAGGATAGCTAACCAGAACAAAAGATTTATACCGCCTGCTAGCTGGGAGTAACCTATAAAAACTTAACAGACTGCATAGTAGCTACAATCATAACCAGAGTCTAGGAACTGCTACCAGTGTTCTCCAATGTGTCAACACGTGCTCCAGCCTCTAGGGCCTGGGTACGCATGATATGCCGAACAGCAAAATCATCTGCAGCCTGACGCTGCCACTCGTGGCGACGCACCTCAGTCTCTAATACTGTAACTCGTGCCCTTAATCGCCCTTGAGTAAGCTTAAGACTAGCCAAAGGCCTGACAGGATCTCCATTCTCTATTGCTCATATAAGCAAGTCTCTCTTCTCTCCAATCTTAGCTCTCATAGCTGCACGTTCCTTTCTGGGCATTCGTTGATGTCGTGATGTGAAAACTCTGAACTCTCTCATGTGAACATCTAACTTGGTAAATGGACCCTCATGTTGGACCATCTCTAAGGCGGTTCTTATCCTCCTCTCAGTTTCTCGAAATCCTGGTTCTATAGTGTCTACAAAACTGCATCGAAGCTATGTGCATAGTAGGTCCTGGATGTCTTCGCAAGCTGGCATAAGTCTTAGCAGCAAACTCTCTCCAACATCACGGACTAGGTCTAGGAGTAGTAGTTAGTAGCCTCTTTCGAGTGGGTTCAGCTCAGGAATTCAGCTTGTTTACGTGCTAGCGGGATGGTGCAGGTGGAGGTATAGGTAACAATTATGGTGTCCCTGATAGGTGTAGTGAATAATGGAGGGATGATGCTACATCTCTCATCTCAGCTAAGTGAGGGTAAAAAGGATGGTGGTGGTGGAGGTGCAGAAGCAACCTCAGTAATGTATGCCTCTATAGGTGCCTCATCCTCAGCTGGCACTAAGTCCTCAGGGTGCTCAGGCTCAGGAATGTACACTGGTACATGATCCTCCAGCTCCATGGGATCAGGTACATACTCTGGAGAACATGGTGCCTGCTCCAGTAACTGTCTGGCAGCCTCCTCGTAAGGATCCTCAGATGGGATACTCCATGATCGTGCCTCAGAGTGAACAGAAGTATAGGTAACTACGGAATTAGCTGACATGACTACTGTGACCAGCAGAAATAACTTATATGAGTATATTATATAAGGCTCTTATAGTAATATACATTTATATCATAACATGTATATCAATTATGAATGCATCTAGTCCAACCAACTAATGCAACAAGTAGTGTATGCATGAATGTATGCACATATGTATGTCCCGTGTAAAACCCCTTTGTATGAATTCGATGTTTGAAAACGGTTATAGTCCAGCAAAAACATTTGACCTGGTTCTCTATAACCTTGGCTCTGATACCAATCTGTAACACCCCCAAATTGGGTCGCAGTGGAATAAGGGTCTGGGGCGTGTTACTTCTCAGATCAAAAACACAAGATATATATAGAACGACCAAAAAGTCGTTTTAAAACTGATACATTGGATTTAACAAATGTTTGATACAAATAGCCCGAAGCTTTAACTTGTTCATTGTTATTATTACAAAGATACTGGTTTACAACACATGAGTTTCCCAAAACATAATGCAACCATATCTTTAGCATGACATCCCAAAACAAAATCACCAATGTATCCTTGGCACCTTATGCTTACTGATCTCCTAAAAAACATTGCTTTAAAATGTCAACAATAATGTTGGTGAATTCATAGGTTTGATAAATCATATATTGTAGGACCACAAGATTTCCTAAGTGTATGATAATGCAACAGATGCAGACATCATATAAATGTAATTACGTTGCCCTAAGCTCATGACACTGAAGCTCGACATAAATGAATACCATATAAATGGCCTACATTGCCCGTGATGATGTTCTAACCCGCAACATCCTATGTTCGACATGGTATACGTTCGTTTGCCCAGTGATAGCTAATCACCCGAACGGGGATGTCAATCCCAATAGATCTATTCATAACATTCGCGCTCACAATCCAGTAACTGACAGTTCATGATAATGGGCTCAACTAGGGTTATCGCTACTTAGGCAACACGTAATCATTATAAAATAGTGCATGTTTCTTATCCCAAAAACTTATAAAACAAATCATGTAAAACGTGGGGCTACGAACTCACCTTGAGTGAGCGAATATCAAGTGTATCATAGAAAATGTGTCACGGTAATGATCGAGTGCAACCTAATCCAATA